>JAPYZL010040580.1:0-10072 GCA_030522825.1 Platygaster orseoliae
TTGTCTCGTGTAGCATACAATATTTTTTCCCATGCATGTGTAAAAGTGGCTACTTCATTTTTATAGAACGCAGGAACGAAATCCTCTTTTTGGAGTACTCGGAAATCAGCGGGAGTTATCAATAAAACCCTGGGGAAATATTCATAAATCCCGGATCACAGGGAAGAAAGTGGCCTGATCCGTGATTAGTGAATGTTTCCTAGGGTTTTTGTTGATAATTCCTGCTGATTTCCAAGTACCCCAAAAAGAGGCTTTTGTTCCCGCATTCTATAGAAATAAAGTGGCCTTTTTTACGGATGCATGGGAAAAAAAAATTATGATAATTGAAAGCAATGGATGTAGAAAAAAATGTACTTTTTCAAATACTGCCAAAGCAAGAAGTGATGGAGCAGAATCATTACCATTTTTTGATTTAGCGTGCCCAAATCACCTTTGAAAATTTACTACCTACCCTGCAGCAAACAAAAAATCTTTTTTTGTCGGCCAGTGCACTTCATTGGCACAATGAACGAATTATTACGGGCGATTAAAAGCACTGTCAGAAGTCAGAAAATTAACTCAGTATAATAGGTGTATTTAATAAGGCGTTGCTGGAATTAAGATTAAATGTGTCACGAAAAATGGAGTTTTTACAAGAGAATGTTAATCGTAATTCTAATTGTAAATTATAGAAGAAGTGGATATGTAAAGGAAATCAAATTGCTGATCTAAGAATAAAAATACAAATTCAGTTAGTTTTGAACTTGTAAACTTGACTTTCTATTCACAACCATTATCCAACTCCTTTAAACAACTTGAGGACTTACATTGTGCGGAGTTCTCGATGGGGTCCGATCTGGACAGCGAGTCGTAGTTTACACGTCTATAAATGAATGATTGGCGATTTTGGAACTATCGAACCTCATTGTGTTTCTGTATACAATTTCATCGTTAGGAACTGCAGCTCGCTCGTCACATACGTGCATTTTTCTGTATGTTTATTCGTTTTCTCTCTTGTCTAACCAAGAGAGAGAGAGAGAGAGAGACAGCAAACTGGCAAAAAATGGTCGCCATTGTTTACGTACTGGGATCAACCAAAACAAACCAAAAAGTAACAATAACGATGATCTGTGTCGCAACTACCGTCCATCAGTGAAAAACAGTGAAAAAGTGCAAGAAAGTAGAAATGAAAATGGTAAACTAAAAGAAAACAGCTGTTGTGTTAAATAGTGTCAATTACAACGCATTTTTGCGCGGTGCGCCTCGTCGCAAATGCACCTCCTTCGCGTTTGTTTTTAGGTGCTGAAAGCACCTTTCTTGTGCGTATTTTGCAAAAAATATCGTGTGTACTACGGACTTGAGCCGTGTTTTGGACGAGGGTCCCTCAGGTCCTAGCAACACAATATACTATACATGCCTCATGACGTAACTTTACTGTCCATGTACCGTAAAACCAACTTTTCGGTCCATGGACAGCAAAAAAGTGACGTCCCTCGGCATGTAGAACATCGTGTGCACTTCTCGGAGATATTTTGGCCATCCTCGAACTTTTTGCAAGCCTCGGAAATCTGCCTCGTCTCGCAAACGTTTTGGGACAGCAAAAACCTGCGAGAGGCACACAATGTACTATTATTGTATAGAATCTGTAAAAGAAACATTTCCATATAAAATTATATAACATAAATCACTGAAATGAAAGTAAATCCTTACTGAGCGCATGCGAAAGATACGGGTTGTTTTTTTGTTTACATTTTCAGATGAGAGCCCCTCATCTCAAAATTTTATGTTTGAAATGTTTTTTGGGGGAATAAGGATTTTTTTTATTAAACTCAAAAATCAACTACTACTGACCAAAATTGTACTTTCTAAACTTATGTGAATTTGTATATTGATTTTTGCCATTTTTTTTTTTTTTTTTTTTTTTTTTTTTTTTTTTTTTTTTTTTTTTTTTTTTTTTTTTTTTTTTTTTTTTTTTTTTTTTTTTTTTTTTTTTTTTTGATTTATGTTGATAAACCATTACATTTCAACTTATTATTTATAGATCAATAATTTCTTATTTTATCCCTCAAAAATCTTTAACACCGATTTCCTAAAGGAATCTCCAGATTAAGAGCTAAACACGAGTGACAGAATTATTTATTTGAAAATAATTCAAGTTGTGTTTTGACAATAAGGTGATTGAGGCAGGGGCGTGTATTGAGTCCACTGCTATTTAACGTATATATGGTGGGGCTACAGGAGGAGATGGAGAGAAGAGGGATTGGGGGAGTCAAAGTGGAAAGGAAGAGAATATGGATGTTGGGATACGCGGATGACATAGTGTTTGTAGCTAAGAGCAAGGAGGCTATGGGAGATATGCTACGGACAGCGAGGGGATTCTTTAGGGTAAAGGGTTTGACATTGAAAGTGGAGAAGAGGAAGGTTCTGGTTTTCAACAAGAGGGGAAGGAAAAGGAAAGAGGAATGTAAATGGGGTGAGGAGGTGATAGAAAAAGTGGGGGAATTTTGCTATCTGGGTTTTGTATTCAATAGGAAAGGGGACTATAAGGGACATATCAAGATGCTGATGGATAAGGGAAGGAAAGCTATGGCAAAGACGTGGGGGCTGGAAGAGAAGGTATGTAAAGGGGATTATGTTAGGAGAATGAGGTTATTTAGATATTAAGTAGAGGGAGTAATGGGCTATTGAGTGGAAATAAGGGGATGGAAGGAGGGGAAAGAGTTGGAGAAGATACAGATGGATTACGTGAGATGGATACTGGGACTGGATTTTCATACACCAAGGACATGGATAAGATTAGAGACCGGAGTGGGGGGCTTATGGGGGAAATGGGCAGAAAGGGCATGGAGGTTTGAAGAGAGGATAAGCAGGGAAGGGGAAGAGAGATGGACGAAGGTATGCTGGGAAGAGAAGAGGAATGGAGGAGGGGAAAGAAGATACGAGGAAGAAAGGAGAAAGATGATTAATGGATTAGGGCTTAGTACTTTGGAGGTGGATAGAATGAGAGAGGAAAGAAGGGATGATTATGATAAAAGCGTTATATTATGAAAACTGTAACCTAATGAGAAACAAGTTATTGACTCACTAACTGAACGGACGATAACGACAGATAACGATGGTATTATATAAGTAAAATTCGCAACAACCAACTATGAATTGTGTTTACAGGAAACTGATCGAAGGCCCGAACAAGACGAAGGTGGGGAAAAGAAAACAGAAAAGAAAAAGAAAAGGATTTTTCATTTGTGTTTCTCTCCGTGTACATGTTTAAATTAATGGTTTTATTATATAACGGCTGGCCTTGGAAGGGAGTGTTGAGAATACTGCCAGATAAGATCAGCTCTCCACGCAACCAGAATTCATACATGCGCCTGCGTGCCCTCGCTGCTTGCTTGCACTTGCTTGAAGGCGACGCAGCGTGTAACGTCTCGTAAAATAAACGCCAACTTTCAACGATTGTGCAGTGTTTGATTTATACAAAGGAATTTCTAAAAGAACCATGGTTTCCTTCAAGGAACTTTCTACACTTGTTATTCAGCACAAATAATACTAACAATGAATTTCTCCCGTCGAGTATGTGTAAGTAGTATTTTGCATTTTCAACATAGGATGCTTAGATCCGATTTTCATGTTCTTCGTTGAGATTAGTCATAACTTAAACAAACCATGAAAACTTTCAAAAACTTTCTAAGTTTGGTTTATTAGTTACCAATAGCATCAGTTTTTTCAAAAATAAACCTAGAAAATTTTTTGTGTTGAACTGTGTTATTTTACCCTTACTACTTACTTTACATAAAAAACTTGCATATGAATAGAGAGTGAAAAGAAGAATATTTTATAAATAAAATGGGTCATAGCATACTAACTTTAAAAGTATATTAATTTGTTCGCAAAATTGAAAGATTGACGAAATTTTTCATTTTCTTTTTCCTTGTATTGCAATCAATGCCAATTTTTATTGATCTACTTAGCAATTACGTCAATTTGAGCACGATGCCCGCCTTCAACTCATATGGGAAACTATAAAAACTCGATATAGAGTAGGTAGTTTCGAGCTCGAACTCCCTCGAACCTCTCTCAAAAAAGGAGTTTTAACAGTACTAGAAAATATCGACATCGGAAAAATCATTCTTTAAGAAATAAAATTCAACTCCCTAGGCGAAATGACAACCCGTAACTTTCACTTCGGCAACCCAGTCACAATCACTCGACCCGTGTGTGCAAGCTTGAGTCTAAACTGAATACAGAAATAGCTATGCCATCTACAAGTACCCATTGCTTAGGAACTTAAGGGGACTCGGGACCTACTGTAGTGCAAGTAAGACGCATATAATGGAGACCAGCTGAGAGGAAGAAGAACGAAAAGAGAATAACACTCGAGTCGCCTTAAAAACTTCTTTTGACGTCTCGTTGCATCTCGCTCACACTTGAGCAACTTGTCCCTTCAACATTGTTCATCCCATTGGGTATTTCCAGGTTGTGCTACAATTTCTGTCACTACAAAGGTAAATGAGAGCTTGTACACACTGCACTTAACTACTGAAGCAGCTTATAAAATTTAAATTTATAAACTCAATCATTTTCACATAATTCGCAGCGGCAGCAGCGCGTCGTTTTTAACCGATGGATTTCTAGTGTATAAGCCGATTTGAAATTAAAACAAGGATATCGAAATAACTCACCTCTGGTCTGAAGGAGAAAATCGACTTTTGGATGAATCCGTTTGTTCACAGCTCTTCGCGCTGAATGCTCCAGGTGTGCTTGTGCGCTCGCTGTTGGAATCTTCTGACGAATTGTTGTTGTTACTTTCCTAAAAGCAATAAAATCATTGTTAAAAATTGTCGAAAAAACAAACGATTTCGTATTTTGATATTGATCACACGCAGAACTTCACTTTAATTAAATACAACGTAAATATAAGTTATGATGCAGGTATAATATTCATCGTATAAGAAACTGAAAAAGAATCGAAATATTTTCTTTATATTTTTTTTTTTTCATTTATTCAAAATGAGCCTTTAATCAACGATATTTTTGATTTTTTATTTCGTGTAAACCTCAGACTGGTATTTGAGATTCAAATTCCTCTAGTGTCAATATTTTCGTAATAATTTTCCGTATTAAAAAACGATGATTTGCCTGACATTTGGGGCCATGCACATGATACGTCAAACAACTTTTAGCCATTTTTGACCCCCCTCCCATCGCCCCATGTCACACATCGTCACAAATCTTCCCCCCCCCCCCCTCCGCCCTTGACGTCACGTCACAAGTCTACTTCTACCAAATTCTTACTAATCACGAAGATAATCTAGCTTTTTTAAAGCTGCTATTTATTTATTTGTAATCAGGTTCGCCTAGTAAAATATTTTATATGAAAGTTTATCAATTTTCATGAAAATCATTTTTTACATTTATAACATCACCAAGTCTTGCGTCTTGGATAAGACTTAAGAAAGATCATAAGCCAGAATCTTGTTAACACATGGCCGTGAACATGGAAAAATTGTTTACGAAAATTCTATCCATAACAATTTGATGATAATAAAACGTGCTACTTGTTTATATGTCTCGCTATCTCGCTTTCGCAAGTGCTCGTTAGTGCTTCTTGCGAT
Organism: Platygaster orseoliae; assembly: GCA_030522825.1. Classification (NCBI taxonomy): domain Eukaryota; kingdom Metazoa; phylum Arthropoda; class Insecta; order Hymenoptera; family Platygastridae; genus Platygaster; species Platygaster orseoliae. Next base: position 5,595 of record JAPYZL010040580.1, read on the forward strand.
GAGCGCCACACCAATAATTTCCGCGAAATCAGCTAGATGGTCTACCATTTTTTTTCTCGTAACATTATCCTCTAACCTTTAAAGGGTTACATACCTTCTTCTCTAGTAAAACACAAGGTTCTTATTTATTTTTTTTTTAATTATGTTATCATAGTTTTATTAAAATGCAATAAAAAGTTTCATTTAGTACATCTTTTATGAAGTTTTCGTAAAAAGTTTTAAGTGAAAATTCGGAAAATTGGGGAAGGTATATTCCTTGCCGCAGAACTTCTTTTGAAAAATTCCATCGTGGTGAACACAATATCTCTATGACTAATACATCGATTAATTTGAAATTTAGAAGAATTTGTACCTTCAATAACTAGATCATAAACTGATGATTCTACAGAAAAAAATGTTTACAGTTATAGTGATACTTTTTCCAGAAAAGTCGATTTTTTATAGTCGAGAAATTGAGTTTTCCGCTTGAAAAAAAAACAGATAGATGTGTTTAACAAAAATTCCTTCGTTCACGAACTAGCTATTATAAGTACGAACAACAAACAGGCTCTGTAGCGTGATGGCTACGCCGTTGGGCTACGGAATCTCAGGTGACGTGTTCGATCCCCGACTGGTGCAAGAATTTTTTCAATTGAAAAAGTTGTTTTCACCACAGGTGTCGAATGCTGTTACCCTCCTTTGGCTGCCACGGAGTTTTCCTCAACGAGGTTTTCCCCCGTGGACTATTGTTAGGCTACGGTCGATGCAGTCGCGCTAAGAAAAATACGTGAGGAGATATAACTCAGTTGGTATACGCGGGACCGATTCCCTTCTAATATCCCCGTTTTTCGGGATCCGCGCCAACCAACCAAATAGCGTTACTGCGGATCCCCACCACGATTCTCACGTGTCGTCGCACGTGTTGTTTGTAGACAGATATATATTGCAATTCATTGGAATTGACAGGTGGTGAAAATTCGTGAAGCAAAAAAATAATTAAAAATGCGTACTCGCGAAGAACAAATTTGAAAAATTTTTAAATTTACAACACGGAAGCTGTCTGATAAACAATTTTATTGGAGTTATTTTATGACATCTTTGTGACTTCAATTATTGATAAACGTAAAAAGAAAAAAACTTCATTGGAGTACTCACATTCCTAATTATTGGAAATTAATCACTCAATTGTATTTCTTATATCACACTTTCCATGTACCACTGCCCAATTTCGTTCGGGAACACTACATCATCCATCGATTTTACCAAATCCGACCAAAATTTGACAACTGTTTTGACAAACATCGACACTTTTGTATGTTTTGTTCAGTTTTGTTGGACTAAGAGCAACGAAGAGAGAAAAGCGCCGAGCAGCGTTGAGAGTGACAAGGAACGAACATAAAGAATAGAGGGAGTGCGCAGTAACGGTATTTGGTCAGTTGGTACGGAACCCTAAAGGTGGGGAAGTAGTGGGGATTCTAGAATGGCATAGAGACCGCCGAGACGCGTAAGACTAGATGGGGAGTTATATCTCCTCATGTATTCTTCTCAAGTCGCGCAAATGCCAGCTAGAGGAATAAGGGAAGAGAGCGGAAAGGACCAAAACCGACGCCTTTCGTGGGCGGGGAGCGCCGGCCTTACCGGTGCAGAGCTGGTCGCCCTTAGTGGGACCTTCTCCGGTTCCCGAGGATATGACCCCATCCCCACGTTCTGAGAAGAGTGTGGGGATGATAAAAACATTTCGGGATAAAAACATGTCGGGATAAATTGTCGACTTAACCGGCAAGGTGTGAATTCCTGTGCCTCCCCCCACAGAGGTGTCCTCACCGGAGATGCCTAGGGTCACGGTAAAGTGGTGACATGGAATATAGGAAAAAGGACAAAGGAGTGAGATGGTCTCTGGGCCACATAGGCCGAGGACGAGAACCGGGGAAAAAAAAGTTCGAATAACTCCTCCGAATTTTAAATTCATCGATGTTGTAGTTAGCGAGATATCGTGGTAACGCGAAAACATCTTTTTTTAAAGAGTTCTGTGACAAGGAGTGTACCATCCAGAATTTTTCAAATTTTCACTCGTAATTTTATACAAAAACACAATGAGAGTCATACTTTATGCAACTTTATATCGCGTTTCGATAAAACTAAGGTCACGTGATTAAAAAAAATGAATAAGAACCCTGTATTTCTCTGGAAAAAAAGGTATATAACCTCTTAAGTGTAGTGCATGGAAGTATATGTGAAAATTGATTGTAATACAATTTCCTAAGTTTTGAATAATATTATTTGGAATGTCGATATTACCGTTGAAATTATTACAGTTAGAATTAATATTATTATAAAATAAAAATAAAAATTTTGTACATTCTCCGTTATGACTTGCCACATGACACAGTAAGCTTCAGTAAGCTTTCAACAAACTTTCATGTGACAGGTTGAAACATTTCACATGAAAGTTTGTTGAAGCTTACTGTGCCATGTGAGTATTCCATTGAGGAGAGTACAACGTTTGAATGTTTTCAATAACAGGCATTCCTTGCACACTCTTATTCTCTAAAAATGCCGGAACAATTTGCATGTAACAAAAAGAGTTATTGTAATACCGCGAAATTCGAAAAAAAAAAAATAATCAGGTATGAAAAAACTACTTTTTAAAGAGAAATGTGTGACGTCACAGTGAGGATTCATCCCCCTCCTCCCACGTCACAGAACGTCACAATTTGCTGACCCTCCCGTCCCCAAAAAGTGTGACGAGTTATGTGTACGACCCCTTTCTTAGGGAATCGCAATACATGATACTTCTTAGAGTCACGATTGGATGGGTTTTTCAAGACATCTAACATATTTTCGAAAAAAACTGATGTGAGTGCAGGCACTCACGGGGAAAGTTTTTTACAAGTTTTTTTGTAAGATTAAAGATCATCAGCAATAGTAATGTACCGTGTATACATCGAACGATAATTTAAAAAGAATCAAATCTGCAGCAATATTTTAAGATGAATGAACATAGTTTGAACATGGTGAGCTTTTTCTAAATTACGTTGTTTCTCTTATTGAATCGTATACTTTGTACTCATTCAGAATTTTATTGATTGTATCAGACTTATCAGACTTAATTTAAATTGAGAATTGAAGTTAATTTTTTTTATCTGTGTAAGGTCATCAATATTGATTGCAATAAGAAGAAATACGGATTCGCATTAAAACTATAAGTTGTGTCAATCGCACGGAAAAAAAGGTTTGGCTATGCTATCACAACTCGTATGTGCTGCCAGAATTGTGCTATTTTAGCCAGTTAAACTTGCTATCAGTGATGGGGAATTCTGGCAGTGGAAGTCGCATTCTCCCCTCCTAGCAAAATGCTACGAATATCAAGCTGTTATTGGTGGAGCGATATTGCTAAGCCAATAACAGCTTGAGATTTGTAGCTTTTCGCTACGAGGGGAGAACGAGTCTTTTACTGCCAGAATTCTCCATCACTGCTTGCTATTGTAGCAATATCGATTGATGCCCTTGCATGTTAGGTTTGGTTCCTCCATCACACATTTTTTTGTTAATGAAACATATTCGAACATAGTACTAGGTATATCACTTTTTTTGGCTCCACCAGCATGGCACAGTGTTGCGTGACAGAAACTTTTTTTTAACAATGCAAAGTAATATGTTATAATTACTCAACCTAATGATGATATAATAACTTTTTGAATGTACACGCGCTCTGCTCTACCTCTAAGTAGCGTCACTTGTAGGTGCTGACCCCATACTTTCTCCCGCACGAGCGAAATGGCTCGCGGGGAATAAGTGGGGACCGGCAGAAACGTTCTAACTAAATATTTACAAAACGGATTTCCAACGTTTCCAACTCCCACGAATATGGGGTTGTTGCTGAAACATAAAAAATAGGGTGGTCCTTATTTTGGTTATTTTTGAAAATCGATGGACGCACCCACCTTAAAGTTTCGAAATGCCTAAAAAAATTTAAGTGTTTAAATTTCATTGTGATTGATGCATATTAACCCGTGCCGCAAGAAGAGTACAGTTTTTCAAAATCGCCATTTTTACATAAAAAACTTTTTTGTTAAAAAACTTGGGTGTGTGTCGCTGGACACCCGGTAGAAGTGGAACACCGCGTTATTTTGTTCGCTTTCTGTAATATGCAATAATATGTCTATTTATATGTCTATATAGCTGTCTATATATTTATATGTCTATATAGCTGTTATAAATATGTCTATTTATAACAGCTATCATTGTTATCCATTAAAAAATTGTGCAAAAATTTGTCTAAAAAGATTGTTTGAACAAAAGCATTTTACAAAAGCAATCTCAAATTCTAACTCATCCACCCAAAAAACCATGATATAAACATTTATGTTGTGAAAATAGAATTGTTGATAAATTTGCTTCAATAGAATGTTTAAACAAAAGAATTTTACATAAACAATGTCAAATTCAAACTCAGCAACCTAAAAAAGTATGAAAAGGACATATATATTGTGAAAATG
>JAPYZL010040584.1:0-14054 GCA_030522825.1 Platygaster orseoliae
TTTTCTGAATAGAAATGTCCTTTGCAGTTTTTCAAAATACTCAAAACCAAAAAAGATATTTGATTTTTAAATCCGAGAAATCTGATTGGTTAAAACTTTTAACTCGAATATCTTTTTTCATTTTGAGTTTTTTGAAAAACTGCAAAGGACTTTTCTACTCAGAAAAATATGCAGAAAACTTCGGTAAATTTTGGTCTGTGTTTTTTACCCTCACTCCTCGTAAGAGCGCGTTTATTGGTGAAATTTCAAACTCGAATATCTTTGTTGATTTTGAGTTTTGTGAAAAGTGGCAAAGGAAAGTTCGTCTTAGAATTTCATTAACTATAAACCCCTGAAATATTGATTGTTGACTTTGGGACACCCTGTATACGTTTAGTTTTTTCATTGAGTCTGCAAGATTAGACTTCAAATTTGATTGAAACTGAATAAAATTTTAATTCAAGTTATTTTAAGATTTTTTTTTATGGTATATGATTATAGCACATTCTGTTTTGAAATAAAATAAAACTCTGTGAAATGAAATTTTGGAACATTTTTAAACTAATAATTGAGACATCAGAATAGCAGACTGAATGTCAAGTCTGATGTCATCTTGAAGGCATAAAAATATAAACTTAACAGTTTTATATACCTGCACATGATCGTTTTTGAAAAGGTTAAAAGACTAGCAAAATCAGTATTTTATTTGACAAATACTATGAAAAAAGTTTGATGTTATTTAATTATTTGCATGGAAAATCAGAATTCTCACCAAAACAGCTGACAATAAAAAGATTATGTTTGAAAAATTCCGATATTTAAAATTTTCCACAATAATTCGCATTTGAGAAAAATTGTATTGTAGCTACATAGCGAGCACGAGTGTATTAACCGATTTGCTTTTTAGTATGCGGTGCACGAGGATTTAATATGATAATTCGAGAAAAAATTTGGTGTAGCCACCTAGCGAAATTTTTAACCACCTACCAAAATGTTTCCAATTACTCATGATATTTCAAAATTTTTATACTTATATAGAAATTTTCAAAATTATCGAAAATCTCTGTACAAGGTAGAATATTTTTTTATTTTCTGAAAATTTGATTAGTACTAAATAGTTTTCTTAATTCTCTGAAGTCTTCAAATTTGATCAATATTTTCTGAAATTACATAAATTTTTCAGATTTTGTAGAAATTTTGACGATTCATGAAAATATCTGTTTTTCAGTTTTTCATATAATTTCACATATTTTTTTAATTTTTAATGGAATTTCGGAAATTATTAACACAATTTCAATGCATATTACACGTCCTCCAATTTAAAGGACATTTTGGAATATTTATCAACAGTAACTCATTTATCATAATTTTATATTTGACATTTAAAATTCAAAAATTAAGAACATGCTATTTTTTATATTTTTTCAAGATCCATTGTTCCTTTTTTGAGTTTTGATTTTTGTATATCGAAAATCTCATTTTGGAGGTACATCTAAATAAAAAAATTTTGAAATTATTGACAATGAAATTATTTCTAAGTTACGAAAATTAGTATTTTTATTGTTTCGATGAAATATTTATTATTTCTCTTCTTGGTTCATACCTATTGAAATCATACACGATTTAGAAACATTTAATTTTAAAATAACCTCGATTTTTTGAATTTGTGATAGATTATTTATAACACTCCAAATATGGATATTTTCATTTATTAACAAAAATCTAGAAATCTACTATTGGAAACTTTGTTGTTTGATACGTGTAAAAAACAATATTATTAAAGTTCAAAAGGCTCAGGAAATACCTAGAATTTTCTACCAGTATTATATGATTTAAATAAAAAAAAAAAATCACAATATTTAATAATTTCATACTTGCTTCATATTTTCAGAAACAGACACGGTTCCTCACATTTACGCATCCCTGCGTTTCGACGAAGACATTGGCGACGAATGGTTCGCTGTATTCCTCATTTATCGTTTGACGAAATGTTTTGATGGACTGGTAGCACGACTGGTCGATTCGGACGGTGAATTTTTACTTATCGAAGCTGCGGATGTTCTCCCAGCCTGGGCCAATCCCGAAACCTGCCATAACAGAGTCTTCATTCTCAACGGCTCTATCCATATAGTCCAAGACAAGCAGAAAAAATTCTCCGATGCGCTGCACGGCGTGTTCGAGAGGCCTCACTTCTACAAAATGAACGAAAAAGTGCAAGCGGCAGTGCATAAACGACTGGGCTGTTACCCTCGGGAAATCGAGAATCGAAAACACAAAGTCCGAGCCTACTTGTCGAATAACGCGGCTTGCATACTGCAGCAGAATCCCGAATTGATCGCCCCAGCTGTTAGGCTTATTTGCAATTCCGATGCTTTGGAAAGAGAGGTTTTTTTTTTTCAAAAAAGATTTATCAATGCTTGAAATTTTGTGAGAATTTAGGTTTAATCGATTTTGCCATTGAAATAATTATTTTCATAAAGTTTTTATGCCATAGCTCAGAGGAAAAGCACTTGTTCGCTTATCGACGTGTCCCATGTTCATATCCGGTGGCAGCGGATTTTTTTTTTTTTTTAATAACGATGTGAAAATAAATATTTGGATGGAAAAATCGATTTGACTGAAATTCTAACAAACTGTTGATGTGAAAATGACTTGTGTTTATTTTCTGATGCAGGTCTGCCGTGCGATGAGGTATTTCCCCCCGGAGCTACGAACAGTGGTCAACGTCAAAATGACGAAATGCTTGTACGCGATGATGTCGCACTGTCGTTACAAGGGAGACCCGAAAACAGGCTGGAATCTTTCCTTGAACCCAATAAACAGCCCCGAATACAATGCCCATTTGTTTGGAATAAAAATAGCGTGCGGCCTAGAAATGCTCATGGATCGTGCCTACCAAGAGCGCAGAAGAAGAGAAAAGGACGCCGCGTCTGCCAACAAAGAAGAGAGACAAAAAATGCAGGAACTGACCTGGAGAAAATTTGTGGATCGCTTGGAAAAAAGCGGATATTTCAAAGACCTTCTGGAGGGCAGTCGAGAGAGGGAAAAATTGTTGGACACTGCTAGGGATTATTTTATAAAAAACGTTGACATTCCTACGACTTTCGGTGTTCGCGATTACAGCGAGGCTGAAAAAGTTTTGGGTGCTTATGAAAGTCTTCAGGAAAACGAAGTGAAAGTCAAGGTGGAAGAAAACTTGAGCCCTCCTGATAGCGATAGCTGGTTAAACGTCAATCCTTCGCAGTTGGAAATAATGCTTGGGCAGCATTATGGGACTCATGGTAAAAGTGGGACCCAGCAGCCTTTGAACTTGAAGGATAAGGTGCAGATGTTTCTTCATAAGAAGAGCGACATCGAGGGTGTTGAGTTTTATGGGTAATTTTTTTATTTTGTTATAAATATGTGATTAGGGCTGGATTTACCGAACAGGCAAACTAGACAGCTGCCTAAGGCGGACAATTTTCAAGGAAACTATTGAAATTTGTTTTACCTGCAAGAAACTAAAATTTAGCAGAGATGTGAATATTTAATTAATTGATTTGAGGATTTTTTGCTTATTTCATTGGTATATGTAGCAACATGATAATTTCATGATAACATTGCAGCATAATAACAAATTTGATAGTATAATAAGTATATCTTGTAATTGAGAATATTAATTGTAATTTAAATTTCATAACACATCATAAGAATCTTTCGCATTACACGTGATAATTTAACTTAGATAAATGAACTTTATCGACTTTTTTTTGTTGCGAATTTTCAGAACGCTTAAAATCATCCAACTTGGAGCTTTTTCGAATTATTGATAATAATTTATAAATTTTGCGAAAATCCAATAACATTTGCAAAATGTTCTAAATAAGACGAAATTTCTGAATTTAAGTAATCATTGAAGATTATGAATGATATTCATATAAATAAGTAAATTTCTACAATATTGAAATTTTTGCTATTCCAAAATTTTCTACATTTTTCAAATTGTGGCTGATTGTTCAGAATAATTGAAATTTTCAAAATGAAATTGTTGAAATTATCGAAACATCTTTATTATCATAATTTCTCAATTTTAATAGACTTATAATTAAATTTTGTCTACTATTTTTTGTTGCAATTTTTCAGAACGCTTAAAATTTCCATAAATCTACAAATTTTCCAACTCCGAGCTTTTTTGAATTATTGATAAGAATTTATGAATTTTTCGAAAGTCCTATCGTTTTAAAATTGTTATATTTGGGAAGTTGCATGGGAAAAAAATCAAATTTAACGACATATGTATCAATTATTTTCGAAAAAAACCGATACGTATTTTTAAGCCACATCGTTATACTATTTCAAACGTTGTGTTTCCTTAAATTTTTGAAATATAACAAAAAGAAAAAATACGTGTCTGATATTTTTTGATAAACTAACAATGCCGGCAATAAAAAAATTGATGCAACTTCCCAACTGTGACAAAATTGCTGAATTTTAGTGATCATTGAAGTTTTTACCGATATTCAAAAAAATGAGTGAATTCCTACAATATTGAAATTTTTCAATCTAAAAATTTTCTACATTTTTCAAACTTTGGCTGAATGTTTGGAATAACTGAAATTTTCGAAATAAAATTGCTGAAATTACCGAAACATCTTTATTTTCATAATTTCTCAATTTTAATATACTCATCAATTAATTTTGTCGGCTATTTTTTGTTGTAAATTTTCAAAATGCTTAAAATTTCCATAAATCTACAAATTTTCCAACTTGGAGCTTTTTTTAATTATTGATAATTTATGAATTTCATGAAAGTTCTATCGTTTGCAAAATGTTTTTAATTTGACGAAATTTCTGAATTTTATTAATCATTTAAGATTATGAATGATATTCATGAAAATAAGTAAATTTTTGCAATCTAAAAATTTTCTACATTTTTCAAATTTTGACGGAATATTCAGAATAACTGTAATTTTCTAAATAAAATTGTTGAAATTGTCGAAACATGTTTATTTTCATAATATTTCTGAATTTTAATATTCTTATCATTAAATTTTATCGACCATTTTTTGGAGCACATTTTCAGAACGCTTAAAATTTCCATTAATATAAAAATTTTATAACTCGGAGCTTTTTCGAATTATTGATCATTAATGAATTTTTCGAAAGTCCTATCATTTAAAAAATGTTTTAAATGTGACGAAATTTCTGGATTTCAGTAATCATTGAAGATTATGAATGACATCCATAAAAATAAGTAAATTTTTACAATATTGAAATTCTTGCAATCCCCGAAATTTTGAAATGTCTGGCAACTTTTCGAATTTCCCTTATTAATAACATCTTCACAAGTTTGAAAATTGCTTGAATATTTGAATTTCACAAAATTTAGTGATTTTCAGAATTTCAGCCCTATTAGAAATTTCTAAATTATAATAATTTTATTCACAGGGTTCCTAAAGTGGGAAGAATTTATGAAATTATGATGGAATAACAAAATCTGCTAAAAATGTTCCAAATAACTTTAATTTAAAAATTACCAAGTTTTAAAAAACATCCGAATTTACAAATTTTCCAAATTTTGACATAATTACGATTTTTCTACATTTTTCCTATTTTTCGATTCTTGTAAATTCGTGTATAGCACTCAAAATTCATATAACTCTCCAATTCACTAAACTTTTTTTTTAACTTTAAAAAAAAACAATCTTTGAAACTGCGTACAAACGCCAAATTTCTAAATCCGGCGCTGTATCTAACGCCCCAAATATTTTCAATGATTGGATTTCGATCATGTTTTTAACTGAACTAACTACAAAATTCTTAATATCAAAAATAATTATCACAAACAAAACATTTTCTATTTTCATTCATTTCTAAATAGAATAAAAAATTCTCTTTTTTTTTCTATCATAATCTTTTCATGACGCAGAGAACGTTCTTCCGAGGGCGAATCCAAACTCGACGCGGAGGACAACGGAAGAATAGATTTCGACCCGGAAATCTTCGACACTGCTCTGCGTGACATTTTGGACCTCGTGGTGCCAGGTGCCGATGACGAGTTCGAGGTGAGCTCCGAAGGATCTCTTGGCGGTGACGACGAGGACAGGAACGGCGAAATGGACAAGTACATGCGATTGATGGATTCCCAGCTGGAAGCGGAGATGGTACGAGACGATAGCAGTCGCTTTTTGAACTCGGACAGTTCCGACACGGTCGAGTCGAATTTGCTGGAGAGTTTGGAACACGAGGCTGGCGGCTCGGGGCCCGCAGGAAACATCCTTGGCGGGCCCATTCGTCGACTGATGCACTTGCAACTTCAATCCCCAACAACCGTCCCCCCGGATTTGCAAAGCTAATGGGGTAGTCATAGTTTTCCCACGCGGACAGAGATTATCATGAATCCAATTACATCGAGTAACTGTAAGAAAGTGAATGACAAATTTACACCTATTTTTGCTTCTTCGGATAACTCGATTTATATATTCATCTAGTCTTTTTATAATTCCTGATGATTAACAGGACGTTCGGAAAGTGCGCTGTTGCTGGTCAGTAAATTGCAGGGAGGTCTGATTCTTATGGGCGAAATTGGCAAATTCTTGCAGTACATAAGTGGACCACTGGAGGCGCTTACTACGCTTTGACGTTTTTGTGAAACCTTCCTCCGTCACAATTAAAAAATCCAAAATGGCCGCCGCGGGAAATTTGAAACGCACATATGTAAAAAATGTAAATTTCATATTTCCCGCGGCGGCCATATTGGACTTTTTTATTGTTACGATTGTGACGGAGGAAGATTGAGCTACACCCATTGGATGAGATCTCCAGATAAACGGAAAGAAAAAATCAAATGCTCCTCCCGTTAGGAATTTACAGCCTAGTAGCTTGACTTTCCGAAAGTTCTCTGAATTTAGGGACGTTGATTTTTTTCGAAAAAATCGATAGAAAATCAACTTCCCTATAATGAATGTTTCTGCAATAACGATCACATATTTCACTCTGAAAAAGCGCTTGAAATTACAACTTTCGATTGAAAAACATGAAAAGTAATGATAAGTAATGATATTTCTTGTAATAAAACGCTTAACTAATCTGTTGAGGCTGTTGAAATTTTAACGCTGTTGCCATGAAAAAACAAAAGATGGTTTTATCGCTATAAAACATATCATTTCAGTTCGACTGAAGAAACCTGTACTACATCGATAAAATCCATATTTTTATAATATCGGCACCATAAACTTGTATTCGAATGTCAACTATCTTGGAATCAACATTAAATCCCTGCAAATCCTCCGCTTTTTGAGCTCTGTGATACGTTCTGGTAATATAAATGCAACTTGAATTCCGTGGTTTTTCTCACGTTCGAATGTCACGGAACTCGCATAAACCCACGTTGTTCAGTAAAATAGAGTCCTCGACTGAAAGTTTTTTTTAACTGTGTGATTGTAATGCTCAGATTCATTATGAAAACTTTTTTACATTCACCAAGAAATATTTAACAATAAAAAAAACTCTGCAATTCACAATCTCTATTTTGTAAATATGAGAAACTAATAATGTTAAGTGCATACTTTGGACATTATCATCGTTTACGATACTACAAGTACGCGAAGAATTGTAACACGAGCACAATTTATAAATTTAAGTTGCACTCGCATTAGATGAGATGTTTGTGAAACGTTCCTAAGACGTTCAATTTTCAACGAATGTGTTTATGATTGGGACACGAGAAACATAATTCCCTGGCGCTCTTCAGAACCTGTGAGTGTGCATGTAACTTATAGTACTTTTTATGGGTGTTTTTTGCAAAAAAAAAAAAACCATAAGAGAATCCGATTGAAATGGAACATAATAATGAAAGAATGTCACAAATATGCATTGTATAAATTATAACCCCTAATCTCATTTACAATCCTCATTGATTTCTATGATTTTACAAAATTCAAAAATGTAAAAAATGTGGTTAATTTTGGACAATTTTGTATAATTGAAGAATTTTGAAAACACGAGAAATATTACACGTTTTTGACAACTTGGAAACTTTTGAAAATGTTGGAGATAATGAACTTTGAAGAAATTAAAAAAATTACAGTTTTTGCATTTTGAAAATGTTGAAATTTCATACACGAGAATGTTAAGAATTTTTTACAACTTAGAGAATTTTGGAAATTATAAAACTGTTCAAAATCCTTGTAAAGTTTTAAATTTTTGAAACTTGAATTATGAAAAAGTAAGAAATTCCTTAATTTTTAACATTCCCAAAAAGTTTGAAAAATTTGCAATGTTTTCAGATATTTTCAATTTTCAATCTGAAGTACATTCAACATATCAGTAATTTTCAACGATTTTGAAGGATTTCTAGAATAATAGAATGTATGAAAATCTAAAAAGTTTGAAAATTTTTGGATTTCTTAAACTTTGAAATTCGATTTTTCTCAATTTTAATTTTTTCAATTTTGAATTACGATTTAAATTTAAAATTCAGAATAAAGACTTAGAAAATTCTTGAAATGATGAAATTTTTGAAAAAAAAAAACTTTTATAATGATTGAATTTCAAAGCTTCAAATTTATTTTTTCGAATTTTTGATGAATTTTCAATTTTTTTTATTGACAATAAATTGATCGATACTCAATTAGTAATTTCAATTTTTTTAATTTAAAATGTCAAAATGAAAATTTGGGATATTTTAGAAATAATCGAATGTTAAGAAATTTTTAAAACTTTAAGTTTTTGGATTTCTAAAATTTTACGACTCCAGAAACGAAGATGTTGAGAATTTTCGACATCTTAAAGAGTTTTGAAAATTATGATACTTTGGAAATCCTTATACAGTTTTTAATTTTCCAACACTTAAATTTCGAAAAAATATGAAATTTTACCATTATCAAAAATTTTGAAAAATTTTGTCGAATACAATAATCTTTCACCTTTTCGGATAATTTATTTATCGGGGGGGGGGGGGCTGAGATCAAGTTAAGATATTTTCAGATTTTTCTCTTGAATTTCACTCTGATTTTCAATTCTTAGATGTTTTTTTTTTCAGAAACATTATGAATACAACAAAGGTGTTATTTTATCAGTTTGTAATAGGACTTCTGATTGCTGTTGTACTAGTGACAGTCGGAAGTGTTCTGGATGACAAAATAATCCTATTAAAATCGTGGTCTTTTAACATGCGAGACATTTTTTTCGTAGCAGGAATATTAATATTCGTTATAGAAACGATTATTTTTTTCATCACTCGCCAGAAACTTGTCCAGCATAATTTGGCTGCTTCTACTAAAGGAAACGGGGTACACAAATTTACAATCTTTCCTTCATCGAAAATTATTCAATAGTAGTGCAGAAAAATCTGTAATTTTATTAAAAGTTCTTTAATAATAAATTTTAAACGTCATACAGTATTTCTAAAAAATAACTCCATAAATTTCAAATCTAAAATACACTAAAAATGTCTGTAATTTCCAAAAATTTAAAAATTTCTAAAAGATTTTTGGAAAAATACACTTAATTGTAATTTTGCCCGAAAAATATCTTTTATTCCATTATTAATTCCACTAAAAAAACTCAAATATGCTTACAAGTGTTTTTTGCACAAAATTCCCAAAAGTTACGAGTTCTGAAGAGCGTCAGAATTTGTACAAGAATAATTAAAAGCTGTTCGAAATGCGATAAGCATTTGGAGTTTTGAGAATTGTTTTTCAAAATATTTCTTACTTTCTTTTTCATTACCTAGCTGAAAATAAAGAATATTGCTGACTTTAAGTGTGTGTTGTTTTTCGTGAATTTAAGAATCGAAAGAATACTCTCAAAACATTGCATTCCTATCAAATTTATTTACAATGCAAATACAAGGAACATTTGATTTAATTTCGTAATTTTTTTTCAGTTATTTTTTCGTTTGCTGAAAATTCTTGAACCATTTAGGGGTCTTTGTTTGGGAAGTTCCAGGTTCTTGTTTCCTCGTTTCCGAAGTCGTTTCATTCCCTTTGACCATGTTCAAACGAGTTGATTGTAAAGCCTCGCGATTTCTGCCTAACCTAAATGCAATACAATATTGACTAAATCATAATCAGAGTAAACGAAGCTTACAACTCAATATGAATTGAACTGCACCTGTGTTTTACAGCGTCTGCGTCGACGATTTCGGGATCAGTCAACTTGGATCTCACGTCTTCGCGAAGACTCGTTGCGCCAGAAAAATGCAGAATGGCAGAAGGTACTAAATGTTCATCTACGAGACGTTTTTGAGGATCCAGTTCTCGTTTTGGCGGTGTCATGTCTGTTTAAAAAAATTTCAAGTTAATCAACTCAAAAATTGTAAAGTTTTCATAACAACCAGTGATTGAAATGTTTACACAGGGAGAAATCACAATCAGGAGACTCCAAATAAGCTTTGACGTGATTTTTCACAGTCTGCACGAATTCGAGCGGATGGAAAAGGCCTTGTAACACCAGTTGATCTGGAAACTGCACCCGAATCACTGTTACTGTGTATTTATTCAGTCTGCTCAAAACTTCCTTCTCAATTTCCAACTGTCTCTGAGCAGCGGTCACCAAGGGCATATCTTCCAATTCTTTCCTTTTTTTCACCGCATCTCGGAGCATCATTTTAGCATCGTTCACGGTCACTTGGAAAAAATCATCTGACGTTTCTTCTCTTTCTTTGGCTTTTACATCGTTTTTATTGAACACCAAAGCATTTCTTTCACCAAGCTGCAACACAAATGTTTCATTTTTCAAAATATAATCGGAACTGTTGAATATTTTTGTTTCTTACATATTCAATTTTGACTTCCTCCTCAACTTTTTGTTCGCATTTTTCTTCTTTTTGTTCATTTTCATCTCCTATATCCATTGGCTCAACCGTTTCAACCTGCTCAACATTTTCATGTAACGATTCGTCACTTTTTGAGTTTTCTTGACTTGATTTTTGTTCAAGTGGAATTTCGACCGGGTTCAAAATTGTTGCAGGTTCAACGATTTTTTTCTCAAGTTGTTTGTCTTTTTCGGAATCATGGCGAATTGGTTCTTTTGGTGTTGGTGGAGTGTAAACATGGGCTTGTTGCTTGAGTTCTTCCGGGCTTCGATTCAGAAGTCGTAACATTGCTTTTCCAGTGTCCAAACCCAAGGACCTTAAAGTGGTTTTTTCCAGCTCTTCCTTTCCGTGTATCTGTAAAAAGAGTTTAACTATGTTCATTTTTCGTGATTTTAATGGAGAAATTAAATTCTTATCAAATCAATTAAAATAAAAAAAACGTATCTTTTTTTCACGCAACTCCCTAATTAATGAATTAATGTAGAAGTTAATATTTATTAATAATACAATATTATCAATAAAATATTAATCAGTCAATGCGACTTCCTATTTCTTAGAGTCAGAAATTAATTAATAATTTATTGAATTATTATTTATTTATTAACAAATCAATTAATTAACTCAACTTCCCAATTATTGAGAGTCAGGAGTTTCCCAGTTAATAAACTAATTCAAAAATTAATTTTTATTCATAAAATTATGAGTTATATTTATAAATTAATGAATTAATTACCTAATAAACGCAGCAACCCAATCAATAAATTAATTTAGAAATTTATATTTTTTCACTAATGAGTTAATCGATGAATGCAACTTCTCAATTATTTAGAGTTAGAAATTTACCAATTGATGAATTAATGTATAAGTAAATATTTATTAATAATATTTAAAATATAAATCTATGTATAAATGAATTGATTAATTAGCGAAACTTCCCAATAATTTAGAGTCAGAAATCACTCAACTATTAAAGTAATTTATAAATTATTAGTTATTAAAAATATAACAGATAAATATTTATTTATTATTGAGTTAATTAATTCATGAAACTTCTTAATTATTTAGAGTCAGAAATTTCTCAATTAATGAATCAATTGATAGGTTAATATTTACTGACAATATTATAAATTCATATTCATTAATATTATTATAAATGATTATTTGTTATTAAATGAATTAATAATTTAATAAATGCAACTTGCTAATTATTTTTTACCAGAAATTTCCCAATTAATGCATCAATTTAAAAATAAATAATCATAAATAATATTATAAATTATGAATTATTTATTAACGAATTAATCAATTAATGCAATTCTCCAATAACTTAGAGACAGAAATTTTGCATTTTTAAATGCAGGTAATTATTATCAACAAACATTTACATACTTTCCTATGGAAGTAAATCAGTGTAACTCTCGATTCGTCCTCTTCTGGACATATTTTTTTTAATGCTTCTTTCAGAGAGGCATTTGATGGGATTTCTCCCATTTTTCGATCCCCGTTTTCGAGTTGTATGACCAATGAAATATCCGAAATTTTTCGTACTTTTGTGCATGGTTCCATTTCTAACAGAACATTGTTTGGCAACCCAGAATAACGGAATATGGCATTGACATCGACTACTTTGTTGTAGTGCCTGAAATTTTATCGAACTTAATTTTTTTTATGGTTTTATGTGAATTAAGAAAATGGTATTTTCAAGTTTTCTCTGCAATTTGAAATATT
Source organism: Platygaster orseoliae (assembly GCA_030522825.1). Classification (NCBI taxonomy): domain Eukaryota; kingdom Metazoa; phylum Arthropoda; class Insecta; order Hymenoptera; family Platygastridae; genus Platygaster; species Platygaster orseoliae. The sequence continues at coordinate 12,506 of JAPYZL010040584.1, forward strand.
TTTGGAAATTCTTTTCAAATTTCAAGAAATGAAAGAAATCTTTATGAAAAATTATTGCCAATTCTCTGAAATTAATATATTTTAAAAGTATTGTTTAATAAAATTATTGAGTGTCTCGTGTGGTAAGTATATTATTTTAAATATAATAATGTTTAAAATATAATAAAGGATTTTATTTACTTTAGATCATATTCGTCTGGGTTATAATTATGCTTCCGACACACTTCTTCCAGAACCTGCAATTAATAAAAAAACCCGTAACTATATTAATGCAGCATTTTAATGAAATATGATTTTTATTGTCACATAAAACACAGTCATATTAAATGAGGCGTTATTGAATTTGTCACTATTTTACAGCAATAATTACAAACAACATTTAAATAGGTACATTAGGGTGGTGCTTATTTGGACATTTTGGAATTTCAATCGACGCACCCCCCTTAAAGTTTCTAAATGTAAAAAAAGTAAGAAAGCCAAAATTTGAGCTAAATCGAAGCAAAAAAAATTATATTTACAAAAAAAATCGTTACACTCTCAAATTTCAATCGATTTTCGATTTTTTTATGTCGTTGTAATCGCTAGAGATGCCCAAAACATAAAAAAAAAACTTCAAGTGTCTACATCAAGAATTACAAGTTTGATCCACGCATTCATTTGAGTATTATTTTCATACTAAAATGGAACTTCCTTGAGGAAGTTAAAATTTTGAAAAAAAATTGTAAATTTTGATTTTCAAGCATAACCCTGCAATATTTTTTGAAAAAGTTACTCTTGAACTCTTGTTCTTCAAAAAAAAAAAAAAAAACTTCATGAAAGAATTTTGAACCATCTTTGTGTAGCGCTAGACGGAATAACGCTGTTTTCAGGAAATGATGAAATTCCCGGCATCTTATTAACATAGGGCGAAGGTAGATTTAGAGATTTGTGTGATGTTAAGTTTTCATATCAGTATGCTTTTCGAAGTTTTCATATCTGATAGTTGTTGCTAGGGCCGTATTAAGGTTTGGGGGCCCCTTTTTCTAAAAAAAAATTTTTTTCTAGTGTAAAGAATATTCAATTATTAATTTATTCATGTCACTGTTTGCGGTGGCTCGTAGTCCATGGCCTACCCGGTTCATCTTTTAATCCGGCCCTGTTTGTTGTGTATTTTATAGTTAATTAAATTTCTTAAAAGGAAAAATTAGTTTGCAAAACTTTTTCAGATGCCTTTCAGGTCTCTTTCTTCGGAGCGCGTCAAATATATGTATTGCAAATTCCGACTTTTTATAGTAGATACATCTAGTTCGTATTTTGGACGACTCTTATAAGAGTAAATAAGAATAACTTCATTTCTATTATTGATTCTTAATTTTATAATAAAATTTGCATTTTTTTCATGATGGGATAGTGGTGAAGGAATTAAAACAACATCAGCTTAATGAAATTCGTCAAATATATTTTGTTAAATGACAGTATTTTATTATTTGTTCAGTTAATGATAGTTCTAGCGCTAATGTCGTGAATAAGATCGTAATAGTGAATGAGTACATTTTTTAATCAGGTAGTG
>JAPYZL010040631.1:0-12681 GCA_030522825.1 Platygaster orseoliae
GGGAAGAATGATTTATTCGTGAGTACCCCAAAAAGTGGATTTTGTTCCCGCATTCCATGCAAAAAAAGTGGCCTTTTTTGTGGATGCATGGGAAAAAGAAAGTTTCTTTTATCCACCTTTCGAAAGTACGTAAAAATAGCTCACAAACTGGGTAATACATAGTCGTTCAAAGCTCATCCATCGAATTATTTAAATTGCTAGTTACGTTACCAAGGAAAATAATGATTGGTGTCGAACTTGACGAGAATTTCTATATGCTCGATATTCCCTTTCAGTTTCTTACGTAAAAGTATATCCCCCACCTCTCTTTTCAAAGGATTGAGTATACTAGAAATGAGCAGGAGTTGAATATCAATGAGATGTTATTATCTTGAAGATGGCTTTTATGTGCATATATCGTATTACTACGTGATAAGAAGAAAAATCGCAAGTGATAGATTTTCTGTGTTATTATTTTTTTTAACAGGTTGTCAGTATTATAAAGTCAGTTGAATGTGAGTATACTATGAGATTGTGAGGAAAATGGGATGTACAGTTTGAATAATAATTATAGTCATGATATCTGGAAATTTGTAATAATAAAACAAATAAATATACTACCTAATTAACAAATCAAAAATTAATCAAAAAGAAAAAGGACGGATGTAACAGTTTATTTCATTAATTTTCATTTGTAAGAAGAACATTCAACGACTTTGTATGGCTGCATACGAGCATAAAAAATTAATTGGTAAAAAGCTCAGTGCAATAAAAAGTTATGTTTTTTTACCTATCGTCTCCGTTACTCAATTGCTGCAGAAATATAATGCGGCTTCATGAACAAATTAATGTCAACGCAGTGGATGCAATATGCATTAAACAATGTTTTTGAATTTTCCGGGAAAGTTTACGATCTACCTATTGAAAAACTTTTTTCAATATATGTTTCTCAAAACCAAAAATTTCCTGGACCTTTTTTTCTCAAATAACGAGAAATGTATGGCCTTGCGTTTGCGTGGAAATACACGTGAAGCAACAATAAATAGTTTTTAATAGACTTTTTTGTTAGGTGCGTTGCTTGAGTCTCCCACAAACAACGAGCTTTTATTTCATTCATTTCATCAATTTTCATTTAAAAGAAGAATGTTCAATGACTTTGTCAGGCTACAAACGATTATGAACAATTAAGTGGTAATAAGCTCAGTGCAATCGAAAGTTATGTTTTACATTTCTATCGTCTCCGTTGCTCGAATGGCTGCAGAAACATGATGCGGCTTCATAAACAAATTACCGTCAACACAGTGGATGCAATATGCATTAAACAATGCTTTTAAATTTTCCGGAAAAGTTTACGATCTACCTATTGAAAAACTTTTTCAATATATGTTTCTGAAAACCAAAAATTTCCTGGACCCTTTATTTCTCGAAAAACGAGAAATGTATAGCTTTGAGTTTTGCGTAGAAATACACGTGAGGCAACAATACATTATTTTCATTGGATTTTTTGTTAGGCGCGTTGTTGGAGTCTCCCTCAAAGAAAGAGCTTTTATTTAAATTATTTGAAATCATGAAATTCATAATTTTAAGGACATGGATTTCATATGTAGAAAATATCGAGGATATAATGTTTTTTAAGAATAATTAATAATAATAAAAAAACTTAGAAGAAACGTTATTTCTAATAATTTTCAAAAATCCTGTCATACATTGCCGATTTGAAAAATTGGAAAATTCAATTGTGTGACCAGTTCTTTTATTTAAGGTCCACTTCAAAATATAGTATTATGAATTTTACAGAAAATTTTTAATTTTTCTTGGTAATGAATAAATACTACGTATCTGCGAAGCACTCCAAAATTTTCCAAATATTCACGGATAATAGGAAATTTTGAAAAAAAAAAAAATTTTTTAACGCCCATTTTAGTTCTCCACCAACATGTCTTTTAATTTCTACATGATCGACAAAGTTTTCTGAAATTTGCAATTATCTTTCGAAATCGAAGCAAACAAATTTTCGAATATGATATTATTAATTAAAATACTTGAGATTTATTGAGTTTATACATGATCAATTTCATAAATTTTTATCAAATTGATTATTTATTGTTTAAATTATACACTATCGATTGTGAAATAATTTGAAAAATGCTAACTTGGATTTATTTAATACAAATAAATAGGGTCTCAACAATTTGTCAGCTTAAGAAAAAACAATAGTTTTTCATAAATCTGAAAAAAATTGTTAGTGCTCTATGTTATACAGTTTTTTTGAGAGAAAAGTATACAAACAATAAACATTTTATTTGTTTATATAATTGGGAAAATTTTTAAGGCAAATGTTATACGTTTCCACATTTATTATTCCAAGAAATGAAGAACTTTCAATTACACTTACAAAGATTTTATGGGAGCAAGAATGCATAGAACTTTTGAAAACAATTTTTATGTGACAGCTTATCACAATTACACTTGACATGTATCTTAACAAACTGGCAAGAAAAACATCGTTAAAATGTCGAACTTTTCAATACAGGGTTGCTAAAATATTTAAAGTTACCATTCAAATAACATTTTTTGAACAACTACCTATTTGGAAATGAATAATCTACCTATTTGCATTTTCTAAACATTATAATACCACATTTTAAGTTTTTCTTGTTCATCTCGTGTTCACCCCTTTCATCAACAACAATTCAGTGTTCACTTATCACTGAAAGTTCCTAATTATTCATTCCTTTTATATTCATTAACTCTATTTCTAAGTTATCTTTATGCCTGTCAAATATAATTTTTATCACATAGATTACACGAAATCTTTTTAAATGATATCATTCTGTTTATCCTCTCTTATAACGTTGATATAAACTGAACCTATCAATCACCCCATTCAAGTTAATATTTCATTCAAAATTGAAAAAAATGTAATTTTACATTCAAAATAATTCACGAATTACCTTATACCATGAATTTATTGCGTGAACACAACAGACACCGAGCTCAAAATTTCCCTTTGTAATTCTAAAACTTATTACAGTTAATTATGTAGAAGTAATTAAACTCGCATATATATATATATATATATATATATATATATGCCTGTACTGTTTTTCCCACGAATAGCTTTAAGTAACTACGCAAATTCTGAGAAAATTCTACTTCAGCGCCTTCCCTCATCTTCCATGCGCACGAAGATCGCACAAAAGCTTTTCAGACACGAAGCTCAAACCGACATTCAGTCGGCGCTGAGCCGGGAGTAACGAGACTTCATCCCTTGCGCTCGATAGGGATTTCCGAAATCCACCTCTTCAATAAACTCTACTTTCTCTATCAAAATAAAATCTTTTCTCTTATAAAATAAAAAGTGACTTATGCAAAACATCGTAACTTGATCTCAAAAAAAGTGCGTCTTCCCAAATTAAATTTTTGCGTGTAAAATAACTTTGTCAAATTTTTCCTAACTAAAGTTTTCGGGTGTAAAGATACTCATAGGAATTATTTAAAATAATGGAAGAGTGTATAATGTGAATTTGCAGTTTCCTTAATTGTTGAAGTAGATTATTTCCTCCTATATAACAGTTGCTGAAGAAAAATTTCCAATTACACGTTCAGCAATGTACTCATTAGAATGCAAATGCTAGAGGATTGGAACCAAGCAGTTCGATAGAGACACGTATTTTTGTGAAAATGGAAGGATAATTCGAAATTAGATGTGTGACTGTGATGTGCACACCATGAAACATTTTCAGATAGAAAAAAGTGAACATTGTGCCATTGTTAACTCATTGTTGTTGGGATTTATTGTTGTTAAAAGGAGTTGGGAAGTAAGTACAAAATTGTTCGAAAACGTGTTTTTTGAAGTGGCTTAAATCGTTATGAATCATACTGAAATTTCATTCGTTTATTGATCGACTAAAGTTTCTGATGAATTTCTGATACATCTTGCAAGAACCAATTATATTTGTTGCAAGCATGTGAAACTTACGTTGTTAGATAGTTAAGAAAGTTTAACTGATGTATTAGCCTTGTACATGTTTGGATTGAACGGTTTTAATCCAAACTTAGATATTGATTATACAGGTTCAAATTTGGATATGGGTTTTCCAATTAGATCATTAAACTACTTTCTGATGGCAATATTCATGACACGCTACACTTTATAATTATTTCAGGAGAAGTTAACACTTATCGTTTGTAAAAAAAAACCAACATAAATATGGAACGCTTTGGCGTAAAATTGTTGACATACGATTTCAATGAAATGATTCCATAATTCAAAGCTTTTTCGGGATTTTCATTTCTTGATAAACGAAAATAATTTCGGCTTTTTTCGAGTCTTGGCTCTCATTTATGTTTTAATGACGTGTGACATGCTGTTAAAAAAATGTAAACAATACCATTAAAATGTCGAATGCAAACAAATTTTAATAATATGTGTTTTGAAATTCGTTCAGGCAAATCAGAAATTTTTTAGCTGGATCGCATTTATCAGAAGTAACTATTTAATGAAATTATCAATGATAAGGAAAGTTGAGTAATTTTTTCTCAGAAATTCATTCGAAACACAGCCACACTTAAAAAAGTATGTATCTTTAGCTAGAAACATCTGTTCCTATAGAATTTGACCCGCTGATCACGAATTCAAAGACATTTTATCTTGTTGGTCTCAGTTTTTACATAATTTCAAAATTTTTTAACTTCAAGAAAAATTTTTTATTCCTAATTTTTTGAAAACTATAATTTACTACTAAATAATATAAATCAGTATAAATAGTTAAAATAGAATTCATCAAACGAAATATGTTTGGACTGTCAAAAATGTACCACATTGACAATTTTCAGTTAAAGAAAAGTTTTCAATGAAACAGCAATATTTTCTAAAAATTCGAGAATTTGTCGGTTATGAAAAGATTGATAGTCACATTATAAAAAACTCAGATTCTTAATCAACGAGTCAAAATCTGTTTCTAGCTCAAGGTGCTTTGTTTTTTTTTTCTGAGGCTGTGTAGTACAAACATTTTAGCGAGGTTCGAAAACTAAAACGCAGAAGACTCAACAACAAATTCAAATTTGTTTAATTCTTTTAAATCAATTACTTTAAAATGCTGTGTAACATACATCAAGATCCATGTGTCTCATGCAATAATTTCAGGTTTTTAAAAAGTTCGTTCCAAGTTTCCCGTCGAAAACTTTACCGAATGTAAAGAAAGTTTAGGATATTCTATAAGTATTCATATCATCGAGAGATTTATTGCTGAAATTTTTTTCTATCACGGATTTATGATGAGCGCCAGCTTCACGTTACTCAAATAATTATTTTTAGAAACGCCAGTTTGACATGGGAGTTGATTATTTATTGATGGATGAAAAAATTTCTCTACCAGTATTTTTACGTGACGTAGAAATTCATGTTAGGAAAACGAGTTTAACCTTTATCTTTTTCTCTTTGTTTGCCACGGAATTTCCCTGAAGAAATATTTACGCGTGCCAATGTAATCCATCAAATAATATTAAATAAGACCATCGAGATTGAATTCCTGTTTTATATGATTTTGTCAGCTGCGAAAACAGCCAGGGATTCTATCAAAATTCAATATTTTTGCATAATCTCGTAATGCACGAAATTCATCAAAATATACAATCATGCTTTTGTTAGATAAGTTTACAATTTATTGATGAATTTTTGTGTATTGTATGCTTGAATGACTTGTTTTCTTTCTCTAAAAATTCTTTCTGATAACTTCTTGGCTCTTAGAAAAAAAAACCGAGATTTGTAGCAAGAAAATAAATGCTTATAGATATGTGTTCCTCGAAAAGGCTAATTTACTGGGAAACTTCCCCTCGTGAATGCTCGATAAAAAGCTCTTCTGTTTGATTGAAGTTTTGGTCAGAGATTTGTTTCCAACTAGACCCTTTTTTTTAAGTGTCATAAATTTACCCAAAAAAGATAAAATAAATTCTTTGTATCCATAACATCTCGAAAGATGATACATTACGCGTATTCGTTCAATGTTGAAAAAAACTTGAGCCAAGTAAATGTGTGATAAATATATCTTTCATAGATTGGGCTATGAAAATAGTCATGATGGAATAAATTAAATAAATTATCGGTGGCAGAAGAAGAAAATGTGGGGATAATCTGAAATTTGAAAATATTTTGATGGTAAAAATATCCACGGGGAAATGCAATTTACATTTTTAATTTTACTAAGTTGTTGAGTTTTTCATTATTTCAAATTATATTTAACATTTCTTAAAATTATCGATTTTTATCAATTTTTGAAATTATGGACCATCTGCATGTGATGAAACATTTAAAGGATTATAAGGATCAATTCCACACAACCGAAGTTATAAACGTTCTCCCGAATTTTGCAAATATATGAAATTTTACTCAACTACCGAAAATCTGCAAAATTTTAAATGTAAATAAAATTTTTTTAGTATTCTCGAAATTTAAAGCGTAATAAAAATTTTTCAAAACTTTTCAAACTTAAAAATTTGTTAAACTTATGTAGATTTTTTGTAAAATACTGATACTTTTCAGATTTTTTAGATTTCCCTTAGAAGATAGATAAATTAATATTGTCATTCATGCTTTGAATAAATATGGCTCTGGACGCAAATTACAAAATTGATGAAAATTTTTCAAAATACCATCATTTTTTCGTATTTTAAAAAAATTTCAACCGCTTTCGAAATTCTTGAAATGATAAACATTGTAAAAACTATACAAAACTATAGAATTTTAGAAGAATTTTTCGAATACAAAAGAATTTCTAATAATTGGAAAAGATTTTAAAATTTCTCATAATTAAAAAAAAAAGAATGTTTTTTTCACATTCTAAGAAAATATGATAATTGACAGAATTTACGAAATTCATAAACATTATCTGAAATTCTACAAATTTTCCAAATTGTCTAGAATAATCGATTATGTCTAGAATTACTAGTATTGTTTTCTAATACGCAATTTACAAATCTTGAAAAGATCGATAAACTATTTAAAACTTATTCAATAATATAACAACTTGTACAACTCATGAAAATTTCTTGTTATTTTTCGATTTTTTTTCAACTACTTCAGATTAATATTAAAAAAGTAAAAAAAAAATTTTCCATGCATATTCAGCAAAAATATGACTTTGAGGAGATAAAAAATTTTGGACTTTACTGTCGTCTAAATGCTGTTGAACTACCGACAATTTTGAACGTTTTTATTACCTTCAGATTTTCACATTTTTCCAGAATTTCAAGCACTACAAAAACCACTTAAACCATTGCAAATTTCGGACAAATTGTATAAATCATAATGATTTTCTGAATCTTTTGACTGTCTAACAAGTTTTTTTAGAATGAAAGATATTCATCATGCACATATCAAATAAAAATGATTTTCGCCTCTCAATCTGTTGATTGAGTTTCGATTACTACCCAATAAAAAAAAAAAAAAAAGAAAAAGAAAAAAAAACGTACTTCGCTCACACAGTCAATCACGTAGTTCATTATTTTACAAATCTCTCTGCCTCAAAAAAATCAAAGAGGTAAAATATTTTTTCATTAAAGAGATACTTTATTTAGAAAAATCTGATGGACGTCGTGAAAAAGGAGATGCTTCAGAGAGCTTAGTTTTTAAAATGCTCTTCCACTGAGATTTTCAAGAGCGTAATCAGTTCATTTTAATAATGATTATTGTTTTTTTTCCTCTGATATTGTGAAATTCATTTAGATGGGAAACATTCCTTTTCATTTTTGTAAGTAGAGTCGCTCTCGTTACATGTTTCTGGTATTTGCGGTAAAAGAATTCAAGTACTTTTTTAATCAGATAAGCAGCTTTCACCTAAATTTTTTTAATGCATTCCCATCCTACTGTCAGAGCAATGTTCAGAAAGCTTTTTGCATTGTCATTAGTTCAACTTGACCATTACATTTTTTTTCTACTCTGATATTAACAAATTCTACTGCTACATCATTAAAAAACATTGTTATATTTTAAAATATACTTCCGTATGTAAAAAAAAAATTGTAAGAAAGTATTAAAACCACGTTCCATTCAACAAAATTAAAATAATCCCTGTATATTACTCTAATGGTTCTTGCACGTAAATCTTTTTCTGGAATTACTAATTTTAGAGCAGCTGTTAATGCGATGCTCTTCTATTTTGGTTCATTAGCTCTCAGCTCGTTAAAAGTATTATCGAGGTTCGGCCCTTCGAATGCTCAGCACGTATATGACTTTTTGAGAAAGTAATAATTGCCGTAGATTGAATGTCCTATGTGCATGGAAAGTTAAGTAAAAATTAAGTTACCTCGAGGAAAATCGATTTTCCCAAAGTGAAAATACAAAACGTATCTTTATTTACACAACGCTAAGCAGAAAATTAACGAAAAACCAATTTTCAAATAAATTTTAAGCAAACTTGTTGACCGCTTTTCGCATGATATAATTTATTGCAGCGTTTTCTGGTTCTCGTATTATGAAAACCTTGTTATAATTCGATAACTTTCTGCATTGTTAACGTTGATTACACTTGAATTTCGTTTCAGGTCGAAATGGTTCAGAACAGCTCGTGAAACATGAATACGACCGTTGCAAGTGTAACTTCTGTTGACCTGTACAACTCATCTATCAACTTTTTGAACTACGAGTACAACATTTATAATCAGACGTCTGGTACTTTTACGATATCTTGTGACAACTTTTTGCCGGAAAAAAGTGTTCTCTCGTCGAAATGGTTTCAAATCACAACGTACTTTTTGTACATGATCGTATTTTTCGCGGCGTTGGTGGGCAACGGTTTGGTCTGCTACGTCGTTTTGAGCATGCCTCGGATGTCTCTCACGAATTATTACATCCTGAATCTCGCGGTCGCGGATTTGTTGATGGACTTGTTTTGTGTTCCGACTACTTTCATCAGCACGCTGATTCTGCAGTATTGGCCGTTTAATGAACAACTTTGTCCGAGTGTTAATTACTCGCAGGTATGCAAGAGTGATACTGGCATGATCATAAATATTTATGCATATTGATAAGAGATTGGGAACTCTCCGTTATTGTGTAGAATTTGTTATTTAAGTCATTTTAGGTATTTCAGGCAAAATGTACAGTCATTGAGCTTAAGTTTTTGGGTTTTAAGATTTTTTTTTAATTCATAAATTATTGATATAACTTTTCAATTTATTTATGATACAAATAATTCATTAGTTTTTTATTTCATTGCAAATTTGTTTATTCTCTTCGAATATTCAGATTTTTTTTTCCATTCTAAAGCAGGTTTTGAAAAAGTATTATATATAATGATTAATATAATTTACAAAATCTACTGAGAATTGCAAGAATGCACTAAAAACTATATTATAGTTTTGAATACAATCTTTGTATTGCTGTAGCTTTTTTAAACAGACTATAATGAAATATTTTAAGACTGTCGATATTTTTTTCGAATATTCTAAAAATCGCAAGCATTATTGAAATCGCGTAAAAAATTTGGTAGAAGCTACTGTAGATACTATAGAAGATCAAATACTGTTAATTTTTGAAGGATTTTTATAAACTTTTGAAGCTTTTTGAGGTTAATAAAAGTTGAAAGAGTTTTACTTTTGAGAATTAAGTTTTTTAAAAATTTCCTAACCTGTCGATAGTGAGTAAATGTTTAGGATAATTTTATTTATTTATTTTTTTTTGATTTGTTTGTTTTTTTTTTAAACATCATTTGAATTTCCACATCATTCTGAAGACGAAAATTTTAGAAAATATATTTTGTATAAAATCTTATAAATTTTACTAGAATTCGAAGAATTTGAAAAATTAAAATTGTATTCTAGAATTTTATTTATAATGATTGTGTTTTGGCAGGAAGAAAGATTTATGGGGGCAACAAAAAAATAAGCTACTGCTGTAAAATAAATTCATTCTGTCAAGTTGTGTTGAAATAGCATTTATTTTTCCTGCTACAGCAAAATTTTTTGTTCTGTGCAAATTTTTGAAGTTGTGAAGAAATTTGAAAAATTTTCTAAATGTATAAAATGCGCGAAATTTTCTTCAAATTTTTCGAAATTAAAAAGATTAATTATTGCACAAAGATAGTTAATAATTTTTCAAATTTCAACGAAAATATAGACATTTTTAAGGCTATAAAAATTCAAATGATAATGAAAATTTGGAAGGTTTTTAATAATTCTGATCATTTCGGAAAATTCATAAAGTTTAAGGAAAATTTTAAGAACTTTATAAATTAACAGAAACTGTGATTCTTTGAAAGTTTCGATATAATAGTATACATATTACATTACTAGGATAACCAAATATTTTTCAAGAATTCTTTAAATTTTGGAAAATTTGTAGACTCTAAGAAAAATTTTGAAATCTGAATAAAACCACAGAAACTGTAATTCTCTTTAGAAAAAAATATTCAATTGTGCGGAAACCGTCATTATATTATATTAGAAAATGTTTTCTAAAACCCCAGAAAATTAATAATCAGCAAAAAGATGTGCTGTTTCAACACATGACAGAAAAAAATTTTTTTCCAGCAATAGCTTACTTTTTTGTTGCCCCAAAAGATCTTTTTCGTTACCAGAGCCCAATTCCTACGTAATAAAATTTTATTTGTCATGATTTTTTTCCGAAACAACAAAACAAGCTACTGCTGCCAGCTAAATTCGTTCTGTAAAGTTGTGTTAAAACAGCACATTTTTTTGTTGATACAGTAAATCCTTTTTTCCCATGCATCCGTAAAAAACGCCACTTTATTTCTATGGAATGCGGGAACAAAAGCCCCTTTTTGGGGTACTCGGAAATCAGCAGGAAATACCAACAAAAACCCTAGGAAACATTCATAAATCACGGATCAGGCAACTTTCTTCCCTATGATCCAGGATTTATGAATATTTCCCTAGGGTTTTATTGATAACTTTCGCTGAATTCCAAGTACTCTAAAAAGAGGATTTCGTTCCTGCGTTCCATATAAATGAAGTGGCTACTTTTACACATGCATGGGAAAAAATATTGTATGCTACAAGGGAGAAAAAGGATGGTTCCAACTCGTTCGTTTGGGCACTCGCTTCGCTCGTGCCCAAACTTTGCACTCGTTGGAATCATCCTTTTTCTCCCTTGTAGCATAAATATCTATTTTTTTCCTGTAAAAACTCAGGGATCTCTGTAAAATATTTGTTCAGAGATCATAGTAGATTTCGTTATTTCAACAACAACCTTTTTCTAATCCCAACTGAACTAGTTTGGAGGTGAGCAAACGACATAATGTACTTTGATTTTCAGGCTGTGTCTGTTTTAGTCAGTGCATACACATTAGTGGCCATTAGCGTGGATCGATACATAGCGATAATATGGCCGTTAAGGCCTCGTATCAGTAAAACTCACGCCAAGTTTTCAATAATTGGCGTATGGCTCTTGGCACTGACTGCTTCACTTCCGATCGCAGTCGTTTCGAAGCTTTATCAACCCGACGAAGAATACGTTATTTGTGAGCAGTATGTGTGTGGAGAAGTATGGCCATCTATTGAATACAGGTCAATGATTTTATATAAAAGATAGAATTTCTGCAAAAATATCTGGGTTTATCTTTTCAAAATGTGTCGCTTTCATTTCTTGAATATACGGAAATCATTACGAACGTTTTTTACACACGAAAAAAGATTTATGTACCTCGGAAAAAAAGTCGTCCTTTTTGTAAAGGATGTGTGACTCATTTTAAAATAATAAAAATTGTAAAATAATAATAAATATAACAAATTATAGTAAGATATATAAAAAAAAAATAAATAAATAAATAAAAAAGTATGTAGTATTGTTTTCTATGAATTTGGAATCGACGGTTCACGATATTACTTGTAAAATAAAAATGTATGTAAAATATTTAACTTCGTTTTCATGAATTATATGGATAAAAATGTCTTATTATAGAAAATATCAGGCCCGTGCGCAGGATTTACCATTGGGGGGGGGGGGGGTTTCATGAAAAAATAATTTCTAAAAAAAAAGGTCGTCAAACTATTGAATTTGATGTCTAAAAAAAAGGTTGTCAACAGTGTTGCCAGATCGGTCAAACGTTCTCCCACTAAGCCTCGATTTCTACTAGCTTCTATGCTCTTCCCACTACATAATGTATGACATGTTTATATATTATGGGTCATTTCATGGGAGATTTACAGTCAAAATTTATTTTCAACCAAGTATTTTTTTTTCTTGTTTTCAGATCGAAAATAATTGACACGTATTTTTTTTTCAATGTGATACTTGAGTATTTCGAAATATGATTTTTTAAAGTTTCGTAGTCTGTAAAAAAATTTTTTTTTATGGCAAACTGTTAAAACAGTTTTGAAGATAAAATGTTCCCTTTGCACCGTAATGAATTTTGCCTAGGCGTACAAGCTTTCCAGAAAACTATAGCACACCTACCGTAGTTTTTTTTTAATAACAATATAGTGCATTGTTATGAACAAATTCATTTTTTCCAAACTTGGAACTATTTTTCTGTCGATTTTTTTTTTGATAAATTTTTTTAAAATGTTTATCAATATGCATGCAAAATTTTGGTGTGGAGAAATGAAAATTGTAGGTGTAACGAATTTTCTTAATCTGCCCCGTGCGTTGTTACTGCACGCTTTTTTTACAGCAGGTAATGGTGTACAGAATAAGTTCATTTATGGGCAGTGTTTATGTCAAAATTTCTATTTGTTTATGTT
>JAPYZL010040642.1:0-36187 GCA_030522825.1 Platygaster orseoliae
TGTCCAACGTAACTTGAATCACAATTCTGACAATCAATTTTGTAAACGACACCACTTTGATCCATTTTCTTTAATTTATCTTTACTTCTTTTTATTATCTTATTCTTTTTATTTACTTATTTTTTTAATTTTATTTTTAATTTTATTTTTTAAATTTTTTTTAAATTTTTAAATTTTTATATTTATATTTTTAATTTTTTATATTTTTTTATTTTATATTTTTTAATTTTATATTTTATATTTTTTAATTTTTAAAAAATTTTTTTTAATTTAAACTTTAATTTTATTTACTTATTCTTTTTATTTACTTATTTTTAGTATATTGTATATTATTTACTACATATTGTATATTATATATTGTACGAAAAATTCAATGAACTAATCAATTAAATATCAAGAGAGTTTATTAACCTTCATTAACTTTGTATATTGGTTTTCGAATGCGTTTATGTAAAAAACTTCCAAGACAAGTTTATTGAAATTAATACAAAAATTTCTAACAGTGTATTCTTTGGAAATCTGCAGATATTTGTAGAAATCATCATAAATCATCGCTCCAAATTATCAACACGTTGCGGTCATCCTTTAAATAAAACCAATTTTATCATAGTTCTACAAATGATCTTATCTTATCGAATTCCTTTGAGTTTACTGCATAAATGGAACATTTTTTTCAGTTGTTGGTTTATTTAACGATATTTATCAAAATGGAAAAAGGCAGAAAAGTGATAAAAGATTTTCATTTTCCAATGCTGAAGGAATAAACCATTATTATTCTTTCATCAAATTGTGAGCAAGTAAGGTTTTGATTTTTTCGCGAATCATACAAAAAACCATAAGTTTATAAGTAAACTGTAAAGTTGTACGAAATATTCATAATAATTATTACGAAAATTTACGTAAAATTACTAAAAATGAATAAAACTATTCTGATTGTGAGTGAATAAATCATTGAATTTTAGAGCATGAAAATTTAAAAAAATTCACAAAGAAATCCTTATGGATGCCATAAAATGACACAAATTTCATAACAAATAGAAAAACACTCAAAGTATTAGAAATCAATGGAATACCAGAATTTTATCAACTGTTTTCCGAAAAATCTATAAAACCTTTCATTCTAGAGCACAAATCCCAGAAAACTTTATAAATCTGTGAAAATACTAAAAATGTAGTTAAAATAAAATAAAATTTAAATATAAAAAAATTTTCCTCATCTCCAATATTCATATTATTTTATTTCGTTCGATTTCCAAGTTTGGAAGTTTAGGTACATGACGACGCCGTGTCCCGTTTGAATATGAACGTGCTCGAAGCTTGGTTTCTTCGACCGGCCTAGCTTTTGGAAAACCTGTCCGGCAGCCTCGCAACTTTTATGTTCACCTCGGCACAGATGCTTCATACAAATATGTATATAATCAAATACATGCAAGAAACAATTTTTCCATTCACCCGCAAAAATTGAACCGTTTTCAAAGTACTGACCCTTCAAAATACAAATGCTCGAGGGATGGACTGTCCATTTTCAATGGGCTCCAAAGTCACTATTTTATTTGCTCGGAAAACGTGACGACAATTTGGACAATGTTTCATTGAAATAAAGTATTAAAGAGAACGATATTTTTATTTTAACGTTTTCATCCTATACAATATTTATTTAAATTACCCCAAAATTGTCCCAATGCCCCTATTCAAAAAAATTTTCATCCTGTACAATCTTATTTTCAACTGTCCCAAAGTTGTCCCAATTCACGAAACCATCGTACTTGAAATTTATTTTTGAACGCAGCAGTTTTGGTTGATTGGTCGTAAGGTTTGTTTTTTTTCTACAAGTTGCTTGATATTTTTTCTAGACCACGAGTTCCCTCAACTCGCATGACGTCGTGAAAGAGAGCAACGCTCGGGAAATTATATCATCTTTCAAGAGAGAAACCACCGCACGGCGGCGGTCCACGCCGAGTAAAACGTGTGTGCGCCTCGAACGGATAATCCCTGATTCGAAAATTCCCCAAGAGACCTTGGCCGATCGAATCACGCCCGAGACAGGCGTGGCCGGTATTAAAATTCAACCGGCTTGACAAATATTTACTCCTTTCCCGGCAATCAAATACTAATACTCTATCCGAGCTTTTCTGCCCGATATTTCTTTATTTATTGGATAACGCTCCATTTTTTTTCTTCGTAATTTTCATGATTTCTCGATCTTTTGGAGCCGAATAAATAAAAAATTTGTTTTTGTTTCTTGTTTTCAAGCTTTGGACCTTTTATTGGGCTGTCATCAGGAAAATAATATCCTTATGACGCATTTGTATTTTTCATATGTAAAATCAAAATTATGTTGTATTTATGATTATACAGGGTGTCCCAATGCCAAAAATTAATATTTCAGGGGCTTATAGTTCGTGAAATTCGGAGACAAATTTTCCTTTTTCCATTTTTCACAAAGCTCAAAATCAACAAAGATATTCGAGTTTGAAATTTAACCAATGAACGCGCTCTTACGAGGAGAAGGGATAGAAACAATTGACCAAAATTTACTGGAATTTTCTCCATATTTTTATGAGTTGAAAAGTCCTTTGCCACTTTTCACAAAACTCAAAATCAAAAAAGATATTCGAGTCGAATGTTTCAACCAATCAGATTTCTCAGATTTCAAACTCGAATATCTTTTTTGTTTTTGAGTTTTTTGAAAAACTGCAAAGGAATTTTCTTCTCAGAAAAATATGCAGAAAATTTTGGTAGATTTTTGTTCGTGGTTTTCATCCCCACTCTTCGTAAGAACGCGTTTCTTGGTTAAATTTCAAACTTGAATATCTTCTTTGATTTTGAGTTTTGTGCAAAATGATAAAGGAAAAATTGTCTTAGAACTTCACAAACTATAAACCCTAGAAATATTAATTGTTGACTTTGCGACACCTTGTATATTATAATTATGTTGAATTTTTTTACGATAAACAAAGTATACATGGATTTCGATGGAATCGAATACAATGAAAGAAAAGAATACAAAAATTCAAGTTTTGAAATTCCGATTAATTGATTTCCGAAATGTGAGAAAATTAGAAATTTATAACTACATCTTAAAATTCTAAATGTATGCAAATTTTTTAAATGATAAATGGTAAATTGATGCTCCATTTTTATTCTTCGTAATTTTCATGATTTCTCGATCCTTCAGAAGCGGATAGATGAAAAACTCATTGTTTGTTTCTTATTTTCAAGCTTTGAGCCTTCTATTAAGCTCTCATCAAGAAAATAATATCCTTATTTCATATGTAAAATGACCTCAGTTTATTTTATACACAACTTTTTTTTTGGCTGAAATCATGAAAATTATGTTTCATTTTTGTAAAAATTCTTTTTGAACCGAGTTGTCGCTAGTTTTTTTTGTGACGATACTGTAAAAAAAAAGGTCACCAATTTTTTTTGGCAAGGGGCCCGTAAGATGTAAGATTCCTCCCCCTGGGCCCGGAAATCCTCTCTACGGTCCTGAGTATATATGAATTTTAATGGAATCGAATATAATGAAAGAAAAGAATTCAAAATGGAAATTCAAATTAATTTACTTTAAAAATGTAAAAAATTTATAACTACAACCGAAAAACTCTTAATGTATGCAAATTTTTTAAACGATGAATGGTAAATTGATTAGGTTTAATTATTTTTTTTTATTAAATTTAATAAATTTTATAAATGAAAATGAATTTATTACATAAAATAATAAATTGAATTGATTAGGATTAATTGAATTCAAGAGTAGCAAGTAGTTGAGCTAGGGGAGTTCTGGACCAACTCAGAGTTTGGGAATTAAATAAATTTTAAAATAATTTAGCATAGTTCGAAAATACAATTTTTAAATGTAAAAGTTTCAATATATATAATTGGATGAAAAAAAACACAGTATCATATGAAATGTTAAGTGTGCATTGAATTTCTCAGGAAAAATTATACTTAAGAAATAAATATTTATATACATATTACAAATATTTTGCTAATGATAGTTGTTATTCCTTTTATTTATAAACAAACAATACAATAAAACATTCAGAATTTTCACTATGATTTTAAACGAGGAGAGAAAAATTGATTTCTCCTTAATCTCCTCATTTGAATATTCGCGCTCAAAATGGCGGACTTTACATGTTTGGCTTGACCAGAAACCTAACCTCGAAATCACAAATCAGTAATGTATTTGAAAAGACATGCATAATGAAAAACTATAACAATATATCAAGTATTTTGTTTATTTCTCGGACACGAAAATGTTTCGATCATTTCAATTACAAAAATTACCATTTTCATTTCGATTCAAAAATCAGCTGTGAAAATTTGACAGTTTTGACAGCCACGAAATGTCTAAGCCCATTGTTTTGAACATCATTAAACTGTCAGAAAATTTCACAAGTTTCCCTTCAAATTACCCGTTTTTCCCTGTTTTCCCCGACCTAAACACGCCCCTGCAACTCAACCGCAAAATGTAAAAAAATTTTCCTAGATTCCTAGTTCGCACGATCCCGTAGAAAGTAAAGCCAAGATAAACACCGCTCCAAGTTCACAACAGGAGTGCTCTCGGATTGAAAAAAAATAACAATTCCCATTATTATCTCTAACAACTAACCTTGCGAAACGCAAAAAGATCCTTCTGCAATTTTTGACGTTCCGCGCTGGGCTGCTGGCCCTTTCCCCGTATAAATTTCAGCATCTCGAAACTGTACACCGTGAAAAACAACAACAAAAAAACCAACACACACGCACAGCACAAAGAACGACGCGCTTCAGGAACAAAGCATAGTTCGGGAAATTCCCGATATTTCCTTTACTTTTCCTGGTCCTTTCTCGTCGCGAGTTTTTTTTACGAGGGAAAAAGGTTGAGGGCGAGAGGAAAGCGGGGAAACTTTTCCGGGCGACCGGGTTTTCGTCGACTGTTTTTCCGCGGAACGGGTGGGCCGAAAATCATGGAAATTAGGAGGGAAATGTGAGAGGCGGCGAGTCGATGTAAAAAAAAAAAGAGGCGACGCGTTTGCCGGAGTCCGGGTCAACTCATCTACGCTGCCGCGTCTCACTCCTGTCGCGTCCACGTTACATTCGTTCACGTCAGTTCACGTTCGGTCAATTCGTTTTCGGGGCTCGGCGGCATGTTCGGGAGAACTCGGGAGAGTTCGGGTAAACTCGGGGTTCTGGAATGCCGACGTTGACTCTTGACGCTAGAAAGTAATACAGCAGAAACAGAAAAATGTCCAGAAATATGGCGTCATGTTTTTGTTATTGTTTCTTTTCGATCGTTACTTTAGTTTGGACTTTGCCCTGCTTCATGATATTTTAAAGATGCAGTATTAGGCATTTATTTGAGTAAATAAAATTTTTCCAAGTTTAAGTGAATTTCGCTAAGTTAAGCGTATCATGAGTTTCAAAGTTTTAACAAAAGTTTGTAACTACAGGGCAGCTTGTAAGTTATTTTCAAGATAAAACTTGAACAATTACAAGTTTAAGTAAATAGTTAATAAAAATGTAAATCTCATTATTGATCTACAGATTGCAGAAATATGTCGCAAACTGTCGCCGGAAAATTTAAAACATTAATGGTAACCGTGCCAAAACCATTTGTCTATCATGTTCAATTAAACAGGCCAAAAAAATTGAATGCACTTGACAAAACAATGTGGAGGTAAAGCAGTTGAATGAAAAATAATTTTATGGTATTCAAGAAAATTGGAGTTACAATGAGACTTTATTAATTTCTAGTGAATTTGGATCCTGCTTTAATGAACTTGCAGAACATGAAGATTGCAGAGTGGTAATATTGTCAGGTGCCGGAAAAATATTCTGTGCGGGTAATTTTTTCATTCAATATTTAATATGTTTTAAAATACAATTTATACAAATATTATATGTATATGCTTGCAATACTTTCAATAATGATTATCTAGTGATTTTAATTTTTTTAAAAAATGGCAAAATTTTTATAAGAATTAGAAATTTTTTATAAAAATTCTTATTCTCATTAGGTCGACTTTACAAAAAAAATTTCCTGATAAAAATCAGTGACACTTTTATAAGGAATTTCAAATTTTCGATAAAAAAATATTTGAGTCTTGTAAATTTTTTACAAACCGTCGAATTTTCATAAGAGACATATTTTTTATATGGGATCACTTTTTAAAGAAATTTATATCCATTCAAAACTCTCATGCACCACGTCTAAGGGAACTTCCATTAATGATGTCATGGTTTTTTGGCGTATTTTGGACCCTCCCCCTCTGCCACAGTTTGTCACAAATTTGCAGACCCTCCCCCCCCCCCTCCTGTATCACGTCACAATGTTGGATTTTAAATGTGAGGCAAAGAATTTTTTATTTTCAACAATGTGATTTTTAAAGCATTATATTTATAAGTTTTACATTGTAAAATGGTTGTTTATTCAATTGCCTTCCCAGTTTTTTTCAAAGTTTCAATTTATAATAAAAAATTTATTTATTTATCATAAAAAGTATTTAATTTTGAAAAAGTTTAATTTATTCAAAATTTAATCATTCAATAATATTATTTACTAGTCCAATCATTATTAATGTATTTTAAAATTAAACTCAATTATTTCAATTTTCAACGATTTCAATTTCTGAAATTTTCAAAAACTGTAGAATCAAAAAATTCACACGCCCATTATATTTCATAATTTTGTAAACCTTGATATTATTTTTATTATTATGGTAATGATGATTATCATCATATAAATACATCGAAATAAAAAGTATTGAAAATACGTACGAATTTTAATTTTTTAAATGAAAATGCTCTCTTAAATGCTAAAAAATTGCAAAATTGCAAAAACATTGAAAAATCTTGTCAAGTGATCTAGTCTAGTCAGTTTTATTTCTACTATTTTGTTGAATGTTCGCATCAATTTTCAGTCACATCGAAAATAGATATAAAATGCTTTATGTTTTTCAATCGATATACAAATCATCGCTCTCAATTTTTCCCAGAGCAACATTTAATTTCACCAAAAAAAATTCCTGCTGCAAATTATCAAATACAAATAACCTGAAAAATTTGAAAAGAAGTTTTTCATAAACTTTTTACAGAAAAAAAATGTTAATGTTAGTATTTCTACAGTAAATGAAGTTTCATAAGATCGACTTTATAAACAATATAATATTTACAAATTATGTTATATAATAAGTTTTTTTTACAAGTATTCTTTGCTTGGTAGGTTTGGATTTGCAAGACAGTATGAGTTTGGCGCAATCTTTGTCAGAGCAAGATGACATTGCTCGCAAATGCAAGATTTTTATGAAAGTTATTAAGGATTATCAAAATTCAATGTCGTCAATGGAAAAGGTAATTTGTAAATCCAGAATATTTGACAAAAATCAACATGAATGTTACCTACCCCTTAAATAAAAAATCTTATACAAAATACGACAATGATATGATACTGATTCTTCAGTGCCCAAAACCAATAATTGCTGCTGTTCACAATGCCTGCATTGGTGCTGGAGTAGACATGATCAGTGCAGCAGACGTGAGATATTGTTCGTCTGACGCCTGGTTCCAAATAAAAGAAGTCGATCTCGGCATGGCAGCCGACGTCGGCACTTTGCAAAGATTCCAAAAAATCATTGGCAGCGACAGTTTAGTCAGAGAACTTGCCTACACAGCCCGAAAATTCGACGCATCTGAAGCTCTCCAACATGGCTTGGTTAACAAAGTTTTCAACGACGAAAAATTGTAGGTTTCGCCAACTTATAATTTATTGTATAAATATTTCTACTAAACAAAAGGTTTTATTTTGTTTTTTTTTCTAGATTGATTGAAGAAGCGACAAACGTTGCTGAAACGATAGCGAAAAAAAGTCCGGTTGCTGTGCAGGGTACGAAATTGAGTTTGAATTATTCTCGGGACCACACTGTTCAAGAAGGCTTGGATCATATTGTAAGTTTTACTCAACCTGAAAAACAATAACTACATTCTTGTAAATTATTCATTTTATGATTTTTTTCACAGGCAATGCACAATCAAGCGATGCTCCAAAGCGAGGATTTCGCTAAAGCAGCAGTCGCCTTGGCTACCAAAAGCGACCCTCCAGTTTTTTCAAAGTTGTAAAAAAAATCGTCCATATTTTGATATTTTTGTATGTATATTGGTTTAAGTTTCGGTATTTTAATAAAATGTTTAACGGGATCCATATTACTTACTATTAGAAGATTAATGTAACGCTCGTAGTTGATTTTTTTCGTTTTTGGATCACACGCAGTTGACATCATTTCAGTGATTTCATCCTCGGTGAATGGTTCTCCCAATTCCATCATCGCTTTTTCCAAATCGTTTTTCATAACGTAGCCAGTATTTTCAGGATCGAATAATTTGAAAGCTTGTAATAAATCTTCTGGATCTGCTGGTTTCAATCTAATATCAACAATTATTCATTGCAGTACTCAATTTCTCGTTTTTTTATAAGAAAATGAGGAAAAGCTTGTTAATAATACTTCTGTTCTGAAATGGCTTTGCACATGTAATTTACGAAACGATCTCGAGGAACTCGATTACTTTCTACGTCTTCTACTTGGACCTGTATTTCCTGTAATTCTGCTTCAGAGATGACACAGCCTGTATAAGATAACTTAAATAAATTATTGATGAAAATCTGGAAAAAATACTTTTTACCTAAAGATCGTATAATGGTCCCCAAATCCCTTGCATCCACTGTATACGTTTTGCCATTGTCAAAAACGTCAAACGCTTCAATCAGCCTTTTTTCCAAAATATCCATTTACACAGGAATTTGGATGTATATTCAATTCATATAGAAATTGAACGTTCAATATATGAAACCCGTGTAGATTTAGAATTTTGAAATAATGATCATTAGAAGCCAATAAAAATTCATGAAGTAACCAGGATCATTGTATTTTTACATAATTCATAAAGCTTTCGATCAGAAGAAAAAACTAAACACTACAAGTACGTCAATAATTATAACTTTCCATCGAAAGTGTAGTCATAACAGATGCATTGCACATTCACCAAAACCATGTAGATTTGTTTGATCAATACCACGACTTATATAATAAACACAAATTACCACTTCTCTGTCGCATTGTTTTCTTCAAAAAATTTTCCAAAAAAGAGTGCCCCCTTAATAAGGAGAGGGAAAAAGGGAAAATAATCAAATATTGCATGTGTAAAATTTTTTTATTCAAACCAATCACAATTCGAGAATTAAGGAATGAAATAGATTTGCTGTGTTCAAAAGTGCATCGTTTGTCTATCAATTTCCCTAAGGTCTTCTATGATGTCGTGGTATTTTGATCCTATTTTGGTTGCAATCTCGACCTTTTCATTTTGAGGTAGGTAGAGGTATTTCCAGAGCAAATCGCCATCGAGAATTCCTCTCGCCGGCTGTCTGTTCATTCGCGTGAAACTTTTGTAGGTCCTTGTAAGATAAAAAATAACGTAAATAAAACGTAACATGTCAAAAACTGTATAAATTTGAATAATCTTACCTAAAGGCTCTTGGATTCAAACCACCTGTTTGATGGTGTTCGTAAAAGATTTTTTGCAACATGCACAATCTCCGAAACGTTTTTTCATTGACTGCGAGAATGTAACCTAAACTGCCGTCTAGTGTACCTGAAAAATAAAGAAAAAAAAATTGTAACAATACAAATTCTATGTCGACATCTACAAAAATTCTTAGCAGTTTACCAAACATGGTGACGTGTCTTTTGTCGGCTCCCTCAAATTCTTTCTCCGGATTCCCGGCATCCTTAGTTCTGCATTTGATTCGGAAAAACGTGTTGATTCTTTGTCCGACGTGAAAATCTGCTTTTCGCAGTAATTTTTGCCCTCCTAAACTTTCAGGTGATTCCGGTTGGTACATGAACAACCCAATGTTACTGTTACTGTCCGACACAAGAAAACCCAAATTGTTGTTATCGATCAAGTACTCAATCGTGTACACTTCAGCAGGTTGGAAATCCTGAAAAATATGGATTTTTCAGAAAAGGCTGAATCATAATAATTTTTTCCCAAAATTCTTACCCTGCTGACGAGCGACAATGTTCGGTATTCTTCCTGGAATCTCAACAAGCTTATGGACTTGTAAACGTCGGCAATCAAAATGAGGTTTTTGATGCTCAGCATTTGGTGAATGTAAATTTGCGTGTCGATGAACGCGATACCGATCAAATCATTGTCCTTGAGTTGCCAAATGTAAATCTGCAAGGTTTTACATTATTTTTTAAAAAATTTGTTCAGTTAAATTCTGTATCGACTCAGAACTCACCTTTTGACCAACTGCAGAAACCAAAAACCCAGAAACTTGGGCAATCGCCGTGATGGGTCCTTTTTGTTCCTTCGCGTAAATTTGCTTGAACTTGTTTTTCGTCAAAGGCATGCCTGGCTCGGGCACTACTTCGATGATGTCAAAAATCATTATCTGCGAATCAATTGCAATTTAAATAGAAACGAAAACTTTGATAAATCCATCACCAACTTACCCTGCCTCGACTCGTGATGTCTTCCCCGTAATTGTAATTGGTCCCGATGACAATGTAGCCTTTCAACCCAGAAGCGGTTCCTTCGTACGCCAAGGAAACGTTTTTCAAACACGTCACGTGTTCCCACTGATCCAACTCGATTTTCGATTTCGGTATCATTGCCCAAGAAACAGGAGAAAACAAGCATATACTAAATTTTTCCTGGTGCGGGTAAAGGAACCTTTCTGGTCGTTCCTCCTCGGAGAATTCCTTCAAAAATAAGTCGACGAGCGTTAGACGAAAGCAAACACTTTTTGAAGTGAAATTTTTTAACCGGCGCCTGGCACTCGAAATATCTTGAGAAGGGCGAGTGAAATGAGCCGGACGGGATTCGAAGCGTTATGTGACGTGATCTAAGTGATAGTGATCTCGGCGTGATGTAGGATTGATATTGGGATGATCTTGGCGTGATTTCGGCCTGATATTGGCCCGATCTCGGCCTGACTTTGCTGACCTTGACTTGACCTTAAGAGGATCTTAAGATCATCTTAAATTTTCTTCGATTTCTTAATTTTTTTTCAGTCATAGCATTTGAATGGTTGCTTGGTTGTTTTTTTTAAAAGTTTCACTTCTCACGCAAGGTCTTAAGCTTAGTAGTTTTTCATACTGTTTCATCTCACCTTGTCCTCGCCATTGAACCTGTAGTAACTTTTCAAAGGCTCGGCAACGCTGGTGATGATGCAATACGTTTTGCTTTCCACGTGGTACGTCACGAAATGCGGGGTGCATCGCAAAGGGACTTTGCGAACGGGCGAGGGGGCGTCGTAGGTAAGATGGGTAGGCAGAATGCATATCCGCAAATCTTCCTGTGAAAGAAAAACAAAATTAACACATAAAAAGAAAGAAAATCGCTGGTTTGAACAGTTACCCATTTGTTGAAGTATATGAATCCTTGATGACACGTGACATTGTTGAAGGGCGCGAAGCACTTGACAGGTCCGTCGATTTCCATCGCATGAACTCGAAGTATCCCTCGTTTCGTCAAAAATATCCAAAGAGGAAGATTTCCGCAAACGAATACACCGTTGTAACTGCCAATGTTACCGAAATACCTCAACATGCGGGCACGAGGATCGGGCTCTCTTGGAAACGCGTTTTCAGGTGTTTGAACTCTGGAAGAATCATTTATTTGAAATGACTTTTATCGGAAAATATAATGCCGATGAAAACAACGTACTTGAAGTCACCGGTGATGATGTCGAGTTGGAGTTTTCTGAATCGCAGCTTCAAGTGTCCCTTCGGGTATTTATACGCTTGATATATCTGCAAGTCCGAGTCCATACGAACGAAAAGCAAGGGCCTATTGCAATTGTGGCCTAACCCAACCAGCAAAATTTCTCGAACCTGGGAATAAATGATTGATTTTCAAACTCAGCAAGTACACGAACAAATATTATGATTCATTCATGTACTTAACTAAGGAAGACGAATTGGATAAATGATTGTCAAACTGTTGAAATATTTCATGAACTTCATCTTGGTACCTGGGATGCAACGCTGGGCTTGTCGTAAGGCTCAACCACTGTCGTGGACTCCATACTGTCGTGCAAAATTCTTTGTCCTAATCCGAAATTCCGGATCATGTAAGAAAGATGGAGTTCTGGAAGGGAATAAAATTCCAGGGTACCGTTGTCTCTGTACACCGCCAACCAGAACGTTGGTTTATTTTCTTGTACGTGCTTGTGCCACCTTGTAAAAATATTTTAAGAACGAAATTATTTACGACGTATGATTATTCGCTAACATTCGCATTTTTATATTGAAAAATACGTACCAAGGCGCTCGTTTGGAGGCTGTGTCACTGGATTTCGGCGCTGGGGGCGCGGGCATTTGGAAAACCGGAGCGTCGCCGTAAAGAAGATCGTCCTCGTTGTCGATGTTTTCAACGACAGGTGGCTCCTCCTGCCTTGGCTCATCCTCGACGTCGTCATCGGCATCTGGTGTCAATTGGGTGGTAAAAATACCGCTTATGTCTCTGTAGCAGCACAGCGCCTCAATTTGCGGACGCTGGAAAACAAAAAAAATGAGAATTTTAATACTTAAGACTTAATACTTAACACTTAACACTTAAGACTTAATGCTTAAGACTTGACACTTAAGGCTTAATACTGAAGACTTAACACTTAAGACATAACACTTAATACTTATGACTTAACATTTAACACTTAAGACATAACACTTAATACTTAAGACGTAACACTTAATATTTGAGACTTAACACTTAATGCTTAAGGTTTGACACTTAATACCCGAATACTTCCGAACATCCACTAATGTCACAAAATGTTATACCCGAACACTTCCGAACATACACTAATGTCACAAAATGTTATACTCGAACATACCCGAAAATTTCCAAACACTTTCGAACATACCCCAACATTTCCGAACACTTCCTAACATACCCAAACATTTCCGAACATTTCCGAAAATGTATGTATATTAAATGATTTCCATCTATCTACACATTTATTTAATGAAAAAGATTTAAATCTCAATATCATGCAAGAAAAATTTGTTTTTAGATAAAAAATATACCAAAGCTTATATACGAAAGCATAATCAGTGTCAGGGGGCTGAGGAAAACTTACAAACAACAAATTCGCCACAGTATAAACGAGACGCGCTACTCCTTTGCTTTCTCTGAAGGTCAGCAAAACGACTTGGCCGTCGTCCGTGAGAAGGCACAAGAACGGATCCGAGCAACTTGCCTGCACGATTGGGCTTGCGAGGTCCAGTTGCATGTGTTGTATCTGAGCATTTCATAATTTTTTTACATTATTAGCCAAAAGATGAAAACAAAATAGATGAATCAATCCAGGTACAAACCAGTTTGGTGCCCTGTAACAAACGCACGCCCATCTGTTTCACTTGCACAATGTATTGGTTGCCTCCGATGTTTCCAGCGAAAATTGTTGTACCATGGGTACTGAAACCAACTTCGACTTGGTCAAAGTTTCGGCCGGTTTTGAAAATCTGTAATCAAAAGCTAATGTTCCATATTAATTATTCATAAATGTCAGATTTAAAAAAACTAATTTTCGGGAGGGGTTTTTTGAAAAAACATGTTTCCTTCGGAATTTTATAATTTTGCATCTTTTATGATCTGGTAAGTATGATAGTTTTATTTTTAAATTTCAAGATTTAAAAGCCGAAGGAATTTCTTAGTCCAGATTCGCACATTTTTCATGTTCGTGTTGTAATGGAATTTGGTTTTTGTGATTTTTACAATTTGGAGGAGTATTTTCTGATATGTATTTTTATACTGCTTTTGAGAATTCGATACTTGAGGGATCAAAAGTTGAAAATAATATTTTCATGGATTTTTAAGAAAATTATAACCACACAAATTCATAGAATTATCGTATTGCATGTCAATTATAAAATTTTGTGTTATTTTATGGAATTATTATACATTTTCAGTAATTATATGGATTGATATATAATCCTTAAGAATTCTATAATTTATTATACAAATTTCAACGATTATCAATACTTTTTTTGATAATTAAACAATTAAAAGATTTTTCAGGTTTTTTATATAGATTACTATTATTACTTTTTCTAGGATTTAAAGTTTCATCAATTTTTCAGAACATTTTCTCTACAAAGTTTTTGAGTATAATTACCATATTTTTGAAGATTATAGTTTTTCTTTATCATTTACTAGGTTAAAACAATTATTCAAATTTTTATTTCCTACGTTTTCGTAGGCAAAAATTTATAATTCAAATTTTGTTTAAAAAAAAACTCTTCTAAAGCTAGGATTATTGTTATTTTCTAGTTACTAAAATAAAGAATTTTGTTATGTTCTTTAGATTTCAGTAAATAAATTTTTGATAACTTTTATTTAATTGTTAATTATTGTTATTTTTATGGATTTTGAAGATTATTATAACTTTACAGATTTCTAGAATTTTTGTATTGCATGTTAATTATAAAATTTTGTGCTATCTCATAGAATGTTTATACATTTTTAGTAGTTATATGGATTGATTTATAAACCTTAAGAATTGTATACTTTATTATACAAATTTCAACAATTATCAATCCTTTTTTTGGTACTTAGACAATTAAAAAATTTTTTGGTATTTATCTGGTTTTCTACATAGATTTATAGTATTATTTTTTCTAGGATTCAAAGTTTTATTAATTTTCCAGAACATTTTCTCTACAAAGTTTTTGAGTATTATTACCATATTTGAATATTATAGTTTTTCATTATCATTAAAACAATTATTCAAATTTTTATTTCCTGCGTTTTCGTAGGCAAACATTCAAAATTCAAATTTTGTTAAAAAAAACTCTTTTAAAGTTGGGATTATTGTTATTTTCTAGTTACTAAAATAAGGAAGTTTGTTATGTTCTTTAGATTTCAGTAAATAAATGTTAAATAACTTTTATTCAATTGTTAATTATTGTTATTTTTATGGATTTTGAAGGAAATTATAACTTGACAGATTCATAGATTTTTGTATTGCATGTCAATTATAAAATTTTGTGCTATTTTATGGAATTATTATACATTATCAGTAATTATATGGGTTGATCTATAACCCTTAAGAAGTCTATACTTTATTATACAAATTTCAACGATTATCAATACTTTTTTTGGTATTTAGACAATTGAAAGATTTTTCAGTATTTTTCTGGTTTTTTATAAAGACTTCTAGTGCTACTTTTTTTAGGATTCGAAGTTTTATTAATTTTTCAGAACATTTTCTCTACAAAGTTTTTGAGTATTATTACCATATTTGAATATTATAGTTTTTCACTATCATTAAAAAAATTATTCAAATTTTTATTTCCTTCGTTTTCGTAGGCGAACATTTACAATTAAAAATTTGTTTACAAAAAAAATTTTCTAAAGCTAGGATTATTGTTATTATCTAGTAACTAAAATAAGGAATTTTGAATATCGTCCAACTTTAAATGAAACCATTTGTTACGTTCTTTAGATTTCAGTAAATAAACGTTTGATAACTTTTTTTCAATTAATCATTATTATTATTTTTTTGCATTATCTTTTAAAATGTGTATTCCTATTATTTATTAATATAACTTTCTTTATTTTCACATGAAACAATGATCAATTTTCTCCTAATTTCGAGAGAAACCTCCTGCTCACCATGGTATGATCTGGCTGAGTCAAAACGAGATAACAGTGCTGCGCTTCTTCGTCGGTCTTCTCCCCCTCCTGTTCACTCAATGGCCCGATTAGCGACCACATGTCATCCCACCCACGCAACTTGAACGTTGAAAAAATCTAAAATAAAAACAAAAACACTACGTTTCATCAAATCCTGTACACCTATTTTTTTCACATCAATAGACATGTTGCATGGAAACAAAATTTAATTTGACGACAAATGTATCAATTATTTTCGAAAAAAAATCAATACGTGTTTTTTTGTTTCTTTAAAAAATAATTTTTTTCAAAGATATGGAAATTTTTTATTTCAGTTAGTAAGAATGACGTAACTTCGTTGTACTTTTCAAAACGATGTGTTTCCGTTAATTTTTCAGGTATGACAAAAATGAAAAATACTTATCTGATATTTTTAATAAACTAACAATATTAGCAATAAAAACAATTGATAAAAAATCTCAATTTACGTCGTCACTCTCACCTGTGGTCTAAAAGTCTTCTGCAAAATACAGAGGGCGCCATTTTTCCCGTAACCAGAGCACGTGACCAATTCGAGATCGTGTTTTTGACTGTTTTCGAACATTTCGGATAAGAATGCAGGTTCTCCAATGGAAATATTTCCCAGTGGCCCAATGTTGAGTAAATTATCGCAGACTTCGAATATATAAGAGGCGATTTGCATGCAAGTTTGGGCTTCGTTTCCATACACTTCGAGTTCCTCAGGGTCCTTGATATCCGCGACATCCGACGCCATCCAATCTCCCAACTGCATGCGTTTCAAGGGAGGCTCCTCTTCGTTCAACGTAACGACCTCCGCCAGGTCGTCCTCGGCGTTGCTCGTGCTCACAAAGTCGTCGGCCTCTTTTTCCGAGAATTTCAAAAGCAGCGAGTTGCCCAAACGCGAGCCCAGGAACAGGTAGTTTTCTTCGCAAACGCTGATCTGGAGAAAGTCAACATTTATTTATTGAGAAATAAAGTTGCAAAACAATAAGTGCACTTACGCATGTAGTGAGGACACTGGAGGCGGCCTTGTTGAAATGGAAACCGCGAACGGACCTCATGCTGTCCACGAAGAGGGACAAAACGTACAAAGCGCCAGTTTTTATCGATATGACCAACCGATCGGAGGATATGAAAGCCACCTGTGCGCCTTCCAGGCTTATTTTCGTATCTTCTTGGGGTTCTAGAAGCCAGCAAAACGATTGTAGTATGCTTTTCCCAAAATAAAGTTTCCCAATGGACATTTTTCCCAAAAAATGTAGTTTCCAAAGAAACATTTTCCCAAAGTACATTTTTCCCAAAATACATTTTTCCCAAAATACATTTTTTTTGAGGATATCACTTTGTAAATTATATTCATTTGATTTTATTAACTCAAAAAATTATATTATCACTAATGAAAATCTTGGAACATACTTTTTTCATAATAATTTCACATTCAAGTTTTTAAATTCAAAATTTCCCATCATATAAGAATATTTCAGTAAATTTTTCGTAAATGAAAAATTATTGGAAAAATTATCAGTGAAAAATGGAATAAACATAAATAAAAATGTATTTATAATTACATTGAAATTTCCCCAGTAAATAAAATAAATCAATGTAAAATAAGAATCGAAATGACTCAAAATACAAAATAAGTGTTTTTCGATTCCAGGGTCCAAAATATCAAATTATCAGTAATAGAAATCCTGAAGCATGAAATTTTCAGTATAGTTTCCCAATTCAAACTTTTTCCAAATCATAATTAATTTACATGTCTGCAAATTTTATTTTTACAATTCGAAATTCACAGTGAGAAGATAATATTCATGCAAACACTATCGATTCCCAGTCAATTTTTCAGAAATCAAAAATTATTGGAAAAATTATCAGTAAAAAAATGACTGGAAATGAATAAAAAAGTTTATATCATTATAAAAATTTCCCTCGTCAATAAAATCAGACTCGAAATGACTCAAAGTACTTTATTTTTAATTCCAGGGTCCCAAAAATTATATTATTAGTCATAATAATTCTGAAATAAATGCAAACATTATAATCAATTCTCAATTGATTTTTTATAAATAAAAAATTATCAGTAAAAAAACAACTGGAAATAAATAAAAACGTCTGTATCATTACAGAAATTTCTCTCTTCAATAAAATGAGTATCTGTAGAATAATTCAAAATACTTTATTTTTTGATCCAGGGTCCAAAAAATTATATTATTAATAGTAACAAAAATTTTGAAACAAGATAAGATTCATGCAAACATTATTTTCAATTCTCAATTAGTTTAAACAAAAATTTCAGTATAAAAACATATGGAAATACATAAAAACGTCTGTATCATTATATAAATTTTCCTCGTCAATAAAATTAGTATCTGTAAAATGAGACTCTAAATAAGTACTTTATTTTTGATTACATGGTCCAAAATATTACATTATCAGTAATGAAAATTCTGAAATATATGCAGACATTATTATAAATTCTCAGTTAATTTTTTATAAATAAAAAGTTATCAGTGAAAAATCAAATGGTAATAGATATCTGTATTAGTATATATTGTAATTTTATTATTTAAATAATTAAATTAATATTTTTATTGTAGAATAGTAATTTTTATTGTATATCAATAACATGTTGATAATGAAATATTTATTAAATTTTATCATCGTTGTAGTTATTGACATTATTGAAATTTCCTCGTTTTTTACATACATTTAATGAATATTTATTTATATTAGAAAACTTAAATAAAATTGTCATTAATTTGTTTTGAATCAATTTGCGTTTGAAAAAAATCAAAATATTATGATTATATAATAATAATAACAATAATTAATAATATAATGAATAATAATTATAGTACTACAATAAATATATTATTTTTATAGTACTTAATAAAGTACTTTGGGAAACACTTCTCATTGGGAACAGGATTTTTTGGGAAAAGTTGATTGGGAAAAGTGTCCCCCTACCAGCAAAACAGTTATTTGTTATCAACAATTTTTAAAAATAAGATACTCACTGAGTGGAAAGTTTGTGCTGGAATTGGCCAAACTGTTCAAGGTCACGCCGTAGGGAGGGATGCTCTGGTTGAGGTAAATTAGTGAATTCACCGCCATTATCAGAGTGCCACCTAGAGGCTTTTTCACAGGCACAGCCTGAAAACAATCGAATGGCAAGTTGGACACTGACCAAATAATTGGGTGCACCTTCTGCTGGATGTTAAGTGATATCGCCACCATTTCGCAAGTGTCGTGTCTTACTGCAATCCTCCTAAAAAATGCAACAAAATTTTTTATTATAAATAATAATATACCTGTTGATTGAAAAACCTGAAATTTACCCTGGAAACGTTCTCACAGGCTCGTAGAGTATCAGCAAAGTGGGTTCGTAATATCCATACAAGAACTGTAGGTCGATGATGTTGACCATTTTCTCTTCCAAGTCTTTCAAAAGCACCACGTAGGAAGACAGGATCGGTGCTTTGTGTTTCGTGGCGTCGGAGAAATCGCCGTCGTCGATGGAAGGCTCCTTGCGGAACGGCAAGACCATCAATTTTCGGCCGTAGATGAGCATGACTGCGCAGCGACCTTCAGGGTCAACCCTGACTATCGGTATGGGCACGTGGTTGTGGTCCATCTCGCCTTTTTCGAATACGTGCCCTGAGATGGTCTTCAAGTCATCGGTTTCTGGGTCGTACTCGACCACGGCCAATTTCGCTTCACGGAAACTCAGGAGCAGAGAGTCTCTTTGGGACCCCATCAAGCGAACCGCCTGCATTGACATTACATTTCCGAACAAGGAATATTCGGCCAAACATTCTAGTTTCATGTTCGGTGCTTTTCCATCTGCAATTTTTTTTTAGGCACCTACTATAGTTTTTTATGCTATTGTAGGATTAGAAACAAGGAATTTTGCTAAAATGGGTTTTCTTTTTATTTATTATATATTATTATTATTATTATTATTTTGTTTTTATTTAGTCATGCAAAATAATTCGACGCTGCAATCATATAATTATTTCACATTTCATTTAATAATTGAATATCTTACATTTTTTTCAAAGAAACATTTAAAACAAAAACTTTTTTAATAATTATCAAAAATGGGAATAATTATTTGATGACTCCTAATTTTCTTTTGCTCAAATATTATTTCATACGAGAAATAAGCGTTACAAAAATTTCTTCAAGGCAAATCCAAACATATTTCATGAATATAAAAATAACAAGTCACTGAAATCGATTTTTATATGACAATTAACAAAATCTTTGACAAAAAAAAAAAATTAATTTTCGAACTAAAGAAAATTCGAAAGAAAGATATTTTTACAATTTATCTTTTTTCCACAGTTCATTCAATAATTGAATATCTTACATTTTTTTTATACATTTGAAACAAAAATTTTTTTAATAATTATTGGAATGGGAATCATTCGATGACTCTTAATTTTCTTTTGCTTAAATATTATTTCATATGAGAAATAATCATTAAAAAAAATTTCTGCAAAGGAAATCCAAACATATTTCATGAATATAAAAATAACTAGTCACTGAAATCGATTTTTATGTGAAAAATAACAAAATCTTTGACAAAAAAAAATTAATTTTCAAACCCAAAGAAAATTCTAAAGTGCAGATATTTTTATAATATATCATTATTTCACATTTCATTGAATAATTAAATATCTTACATTTATTTTTAAGGAAATATTTGAAATGAAAATTTTTCTAATAATTATCCTGAATAAGAATCGTTATTCGATGCCTCCTAATTTTCTTTTGCTCAAATATTATTTCATACCAGAAATGAGCATTAAAAAAATTTCTGCAATGCTAATCCAAACATATTTCACGAATATAAAAATATCCAGTTACTTAAATCCATTTTTTATGTGAAAAATAACAAAATCCTTGACAAAAAATAATGAATTTTTGAACCCAAAGAAAAGTACACAGTGCGAATGGGAAAATTATGGATATGTGATGAATATATCTAAACGAACTTACCTAAGGGATAATTGGTTTTCTTCATGAGATCGACATCCGGGATAAGCCGGAAAACCCGTACCATATTCGCCCCGGCGGTGACCAAACATTTTTCCGAGCGATTAAAATAATTGCAGTAGACGGAATGTTCAACCGCCGACGAGGTTTGGATCGTTTTGCACACAGCGTACATTATGCGAATGTATCTAATCTAAATTTAAAGCGACATTACTCAAAAAGTTTAAAGAAATCGTGTTGTTATGCACTGTTTTCGATCTTTGTTGATCGAGAGAGATGACGGTATAGGTTATGTTTACCAAAACAACAAATATGGCAAGAAAAAAATGGCCGCCGTCACAACAGTCACAAGTCACAACATCAACCGCAGGGTTGGGTTGGTATCACTGGATAGTAGACTCCTTAAACCATATATATAGTAGGTACTAAGGTAGACTCCTTGCCGATTTTTCAAAATTAGTGAAAATCAAAACTTTGAACCGAAATAGCATAAGTTATAATAAAACTTTTGAAATTATGACAGTATTTTGTTTACAATAAAAACTTCTAACAACAACCTTTTTTGAATGCCCAATCGCGCGCGATTTTGCGTGACGTCACTAGGCAGATGCAAAACGCAAAATCAAATGATTTTTCATATGAATCACTCGTATTTTTCAGTAATGTAATAGAAATATTTAAAAAAGATTTTACAAAAATATAATAAGCCACTTTCCGTATCAATAACGTATCAATAACGTTATATGTCTGAAAAAATTTTTGTATTATTCATATTTTTTATTTTATTTAATTCACATGAATTTATTTGTATATAAATATATATTTACATTATTAAAATTTATTTATGAATAAATAAATTTTTGATTCAGAGAAACAACTTCAATTCAACAGCAACGTAAATTTTGTTGATTAACCAAAAATTTGTTTGTCCGAACTAAAACTTTATTTAAGTAAACCAAATATTAGGCTAGTCAAATAACGACCAAACATTTGTTCGAGCCAACCAAATAAGTGTAAAATAACAAACCGTAAACAAATCTGAAAATTTTAAAATTCCGATCTCACAACACGCTTTCCTCCGCACTCAGAACTATTGTTCGTCCAATTTCCATTATACTTGGGAGAGCGGAGATGAAGTGGTCCAGACAGGGAATATGCAAATACACGAAAATTGGATCACACTCGTTATTGATAAACAATCTGAATTGGTAAGTATAATATTTGAAATGCAAATGAGAATCGCACTTTTCCTAGCGCAGTAAAAAAAAGGGCGCTTTTAATTGCAATTTCTCAAAACACCGAATTCTTAATTAACATGAAAAATTCTACTTTTACACATCAAAATCGCGAGCTTCTCTTGTAATTCAATTTCAGCGTAATTGTAGAAAAGGCGACTATCCACACCGAGTTTCCGATGATAATTTATTACATGATACGTTCACACTCTGTGTAAAAGCATCTCCAAATGCACCACCCGCGCATTGTTGTTCCACCTTGCAACTCATTATCTCAACGTGCATTACAACATACATTATCTCCGTGATTCTGGGTCAAACAC
This sequence comes from Platygaster orseoliae, assembly GCA_030522825.1. Classification (NCBI taxonomy): domain Eukaryota; kingdom Metazoa; phylum Arthropoda; class Insecta; order Hymenoptera; family Platygastridae; genus Platygaster; species Platygaster orseoliae. The sequence goes on from JAPYZL010040642.1 coordinate 22,247, forward strand.
GGGACGAAAAGAGAGTCGCGCAGCTGACAAATGCGAGCAATAGAGACAGAAATTGCAATTTCCTGTTCCCCATACACTACTCGGCGGGGCAGGCTCGTGAACTGCTCAACAAGAGTCGGGGCTTTCGGCGCAATTAGTGAAACAGTACAAGTTTATGCAGATTGCCAACAATTATCGCCAAAGAACGTCCTTTTGTTTCGGTTATAAATATAAAAAATCATCGATTATACCTACCCATACAATTTAGTATATGATATTAAGGGATGGTATCTATTGTGCATAAATTTTTTATGCATTCTTGACTTTTTGCATAAATTTATTGTACATACAGATTTTTGTGCAGCGGTCGATTGTGCATAATTAAATTCATTCATATATACAAGAAAATAGTTGCAACAATTGATGGAAAATCTGAATTGCAACCTCAATGATTTGGTTTTCATAAAAAATGGCAAAATTCTTAGAAGAATCAGAAATTACTTATGAAAATTCCGCTTTTTATAAAGCTGACCTTATGAAATTCTGAGGAAAAAATTTTCTCATGAAAAGTATAAAAATATTATTAAGCTCAGTTTATAATAGATATTATTATTGTTATTGTTTATTATACAGACCTTATAATAACCAATTGCACTTTTATAAAAAATGTCAAAATCTTATAAAAAACGAATCATATGAAATATCATTATTTATTTAATATTTTTATATAAAATATTGCACAAGGTCTTAATTAAAAAAAAAATGTAATAAAAGAATATTAACATATAAAACGAAGAATAAAGGTAACTCAGAAAATATAGTCATCAACTAAAATTAAAAAATAAAAATATACTGAAAAATTTCAAGACTTTTTTTCGGAAAAACGGTTTAAATAGAAAATTTTTTTATAAAACAAAGTTGTGTATAAATTTTACACAGGAAAAAAGTTTTTATAAAAAAAGGATTTTCTAAAAATTTCTACAGGAAATAGAATTTTATAAGAAACTTTTCTTATAGGGTTTTTATAAGGTTACTATTTTAAAAAAGTTTTTATCATAAGAATTTGATAAGATCGATCTTATACAAAGTTGTATAATGTTTTTATAATAATCAAAATTACTAGTGTCATAGATCAGCAACACAAGCAAGTATTAGTATTATTTACAAGTATTTTAGTTACTTTTTTTATAATTACAAATAAACTATTATGATATAGTTATTATCAATAATTGCACTCTGAAGAAGCATTCGTAAATTTTAGGTTGCTTATTACAAGTTGATATAATTCTGAACAAAAATATATGTTTTTTTATGAATTTAAACAATTATAATATGCACAATGGACTGCTGCACGAAAATCTGCATGCACAATAAATATATGCACAATGTTAACAATGCACAAAAAATGTATGCACAATAGATACCCTCCCGATATTAAAAAATTTCTCATACATATTTCAGTCTTTTTTTAACGTGCACGCATATTTTATCCATTTGTTGATGTTCACAAAGTTTACAACGTTGAAAAATCACACGGGAATTTTTTTTTAAATTTACCATCAATGTTTTAAAACCTCAAAATAGCGAATTCAGCGAAGCCCTTATAAATCGTCGACAAAAAAAAGTCGAACTTTTAAGATTCTTGTAATAAAAACTTTTCTTATAAAACTTTATTTCCTGTAGAAATGTTTATAAAAATTTTTTTTCATAAAAATTTAGGTTCATAAGAAATGTACGAGGCTTGCATATTTTCTTATAAAAAATTTGAAATTTCTTATAAAAGTGTGATTGATTTTTATGTAAAGTTTTTTTCTTATTAGAATTTTTCAAGGTCGACATAATATCAGAAATAGAATTCTTATAAAAACCAAATCACTAGTGTATAAACATGTTTAGAAGATTCCTTGTTCGAGGCTTCGTCGAATTTGTTTTTTTAAGGTTTTACATTATTTTTGGTAAATCTCAGAAAAAAATTTCTTATGGTTTGTTAACGTCGTAAACTTCATGAATATCATTTGTTGAAAAAAATTTGAAGTTATAAGCGAAATTCTTTAGGAATCATAAAGATTATATTCATTTCGTTGAAACACATATTTTTATGCATAAAAAATTTTTTCGAGAAAAGACACTGCTTTTAATTGAAAGTGATTGAACATTTAAACCAACATATATAATTTACTCTAACCAACACGATGAATTTGACGTTAAATAAATGTGACGCGCTCCCAGAAAAGGGACCTTCTCGGCAAAAAATCGATTTTCGTATCATGATTGATTCTTTTAGTTCTATTACAAAACTTTAATTGGCGCAATATGACATTACGAAATTCTGATTCTTAAACAAAATATCAATTGATGAAGAAAATAATTTACATAGGCTTGAATGGCAGTTCAACGCCTTCTACAGCGTACCGTGTAAACTTTTACTTTTGCCGAGAAGGTCCCTTTTGTCAGAGCGCGTCACAAATGATCATTTATTTCAAGCATATAATTTAATTTTTTATTTGCATGCATTTTTTCATTATTTTCCGAGCGTATTTTTATCAACCCTGTTCATAATTTTTCATTCCTTTTATCTAGTATAAAACAGTAACAGTTTGAGCAATCATTTTTGTATGGCAGAATTAACTAATATTTTAGCGAATATAGTAGACTTGATTCGTTAATTCCATTATATCATATTCAATGTAATTTATTCTTTAACTCATTGTGAACTTTACCGAGGGCGATTTGTATGCATCATAAATTTTTTAGTATCGTTTACAAATAATAAATGTTATGGCGCATTTGTAAATGAACTGAAAAACCAATTTGGTTGTAACCAATAAATTTTATTAGACTCTAACAAATTTTGCTTCAGTCAAAAAAATTGACGTTTCTGCATAGAACTTATTACGATAATTTCATCATGGGCATTTCTGAAATTTTATTAGGTGCAGGCACTATACCCTGTAAAACACCATATTTTTTCATTGGTTTCCCTTGAAAAAAGACATGATTTAACAAATTCCACTGCGAACAAAACTCTTCTGGTGTCGCTGTTATCGCTCTTTTATTTACGATCAATTTGTCGAGGATTACATACATAGCAGGGCGAGTCACTTTTTCACTTTAGCTGCGCGCTTCCTTTTCTTCTCGCCGATTCGATATGGCCCCAATTTTCGTCGCACTATAACACCCCTCCACCATACTTGAATTTTGATTGCGCTTTTTTGCATTCGCTCCTCGCGATCCTTCGCCTCTTGTTTCCTCGCTTTTTCCGCCAAATAGGTGTCGATGAATTCCTGCCTTTTATCGTACTGGAATCAACGCAAAAAGGCTTATTTATAAAAACAGCAATAATTTGTACCAAGACTGTGTTTTCTTCGAAGAGGTCAGAAATAAAATGAAAGGTTTTTTGTAATGAAAAAGCCGAAAAAAAGACGAGTGTCGGTGTTGGGAGGAGAAATCGATATCACACCCCGGAAAGTCCATGAAAATTCATGCTGGCTCTATCGCTTATTACTCGCTTACAGCTTGAGTGCATCATGCATAAGCTGCCGTCTTCGTGCGGTGAGTCCAACATCGACCGACCAAATTACCATGTGAATTATCGAGTTTTTCATTGACTCGTGTCACTTGACTATCAGAGCGACGGAAAATTCTGCTTTCCTCCGATTTTATCTCATTTTTATAACTGTTTTTACGCGCTCGCGGAACGCTTTTGAATAAAAATCTCAAGACTTTGTGAAAAATCGTAGAAGTAAAAATTTACCTACATTAATTCCTTACTTTTTTATTTAAATCGTACTCTAATGTATCCTCCTTGCGAATACAAATGGAATAAATCACCTCTTCTTTGAGGGCCCTCATATTTTCCTCTCGGACTGTAATTTCATTTCGAAGCGTCTGTATATCTCTCTCGTACATTTCCCACTTTGTTTGGTATCTTTGTAGCCATTGAATCGCCTCCTTCTTTTTCGCCTGAAACGGAAGAGCGAAACGAGAATATAAGGATTGATATTCTTTTATCAAGATATCGATTATGCCTTAAAACAAGAAAAAAAAATTATCCTCATCGATGAAAAGCATATTTTTCATCTAATCGATACGAAATTCGTGCCGTAACGACAACCGTTTCTTGTAGGAAACGGGTTGTAAGATGCCTCTGTTTGCGTTTCAGCCGAGCTATTTCAATATCTTACCGCCAAGTTCTGCCTGAGGAAACTTTCAATTTTAACTGATACGATGTTTTCGTTTTTCCCGAGGGCGAAACATCGCCCCAAACTCATGTTTCGACGTTCCAAAGAAGCGCTACATTTCAAATAGACTTGCTCGCGCCTCGCCTTCTCCCAGGCTTTCATGTAGCTTAACTCAATCGACGTTCTTGATTCGAAATCGCGTTTCCCCATCTGAGAGTAGAAAATTCAAAGACATACTGCTATTATAAATTACGTTTTCGGTTTCGAATATGGAATTTCGGGGTTTTCGAATAATAAATGGGAATGTTATTAATAAAGTATTTATCGAAATTACGTTCAAGGCGTTCGAGGGTTCATTTGGAAACTCGGCGAGCTTTTTCGTGCATGAGCTGGTCACGGAATTTTTCAATTCGTCATTTTCGTGTGATATAACGTCCTTATTTCTTTGGCTGATCAGTTTTTGTACTTGTTTCGTCAGTGCATCCAGGCATCCTCGCGTGCCAACTGCTTCTTTAGCGTTCTCCATTAATCTTTCTACGTGCATGCTACAAGAAAGCTTTTACAACTCAAGATTTACGGTTCTGGATCGATTGATTCCATTACCGATAAAATAATGCACTACCTGGCCTTATTCGTAATCGAATCGCTCGTTTTTGAACATTGGAATTCATCTCGCATCAGAATTTTCACAGAGTTTACAACGTTGAAAAATCACACGAGATTTTTTTTTTGGGATTTACCATCAATTATTCAAAACCTCAAAATAGTGAATTCAACGAAACCCCTAAAAGTTGTCGTTTCAAAAAAAGATCCAATTTTTAAGATTAATAAAAAATTTTCTGATCAAATTTGATTTCCTATAAAAATGTTAAAAAAATTTTTTTTTCATAAAAATTTCAGTTTATAAGAAATTGCGAGGCTTAAATATTTTCTTATGAAAATTTTGGAATTTCTTCTAAAAGTGTCACGGGTTTTTATAAAATGTTTTTTTCTTATTAGAATTTTTAATGGTCGACCTTATAAGAATTTTGCCATTTCAGATAAGAATCAAAATCATCTCCCTATATAATAAAAAAACTTGATCCCGCTGATTCAGTCAACACTAACCTAACCTGACTTCTTAAGACTTAACACTTAATACTTAAGACTTAACACTTAATACTTAAGACTTAAAACTTTATACTTAATACTTAAGACTTAATACTTAATACTTAAGACTTTATACTTAAGACTTGACACTTAATACTTAAAACTTAACACTTAATACTTAAGATTTAACTTATTAACGGGTATGATCGGGTATGTTCGGAAGTGTACGGACTTCGGGTATGTTCGAGTATAACATTTTGTGGCATTAGTGTATGTTCGGAAGTGTTCGGGTATTAAGTGTCAAGTCTTAAGTATTAACTGTTAAGTCTTAAGTATTAAGTGTTAAGTCTTAAGTATTGAGTGTTAAGGTTTAAGTATTAAGTGTTAAGTCTTAAGTATTAAGTCTTAAGTATAAACATGTTTAGAAAATTCCTTGTTAGGGGCTTCGTCGCATTTGTTTTTTCAAGGTTTTACATTATTTTTAATAAATTTCGGAAACAAAATTTCGTGTGAATCGTCAACGTTGTCAACTTTGTGAACATCGCATCAGATGCCAAAATAGATTTTAAAAGCGTTTTTAAATAATGTGAGTAATAGAATTTGCATTCCAAAATTCGCGGGAATTTAAAAATTTGAAAAATTGTGATTTAACATTTAATCCAAAAAACAATTGATTTTACAGGAAATTTGAGAGAATTTCATATACTCTGTCTATTTTCACGAAAGTCTTTCGATTTGAGAAATAAAAAGTTCTAAAAATTGTCACTTCCAGTCAGAAAAACGAAATCGCTATGGAAAATTGGGAAACTTTTGATATAGAATTGTAAGAATTTGCTAATAAATAATGTTGGAGATATTAAAAAAATACTACTGATTTGCAACGAATGATTTGCAGACAAAAAAAAAACAAGGAAACGATAGTTAGTTTTATACTATTTGGTCAATTATCTCAGAAAAAAAATCGAAAATTTGATGCTTAAATGACTCAAAGTTATTTTAATCGTAGGTATTTATTCAGATTGTCCAAATACAGTTTTTTTTCTAGTTTTGTATTACCTTTAATATTTGGCTAGTATTTCTATAATTCAATGGATTTTAAAGTTTTTTTTAAAGATTTTTATATAGATTTCCAGAATTCTATGCTCGATAATTGAACCCTTTTCAGCTTGTTAACATTTCCATAGATTCTAATTTTTCTTGATCAATTACTGGGTTGAAATAAATTAAAATTTATCAAATAAAAGTCCAAATAAATTTACATTTAGAATTTTGTTTAAGAGAATATTTTTCTGAAACTGAAATCAATGTTTTCGTAGTTTATAGTTTTTCTTTTTTAACCACTGGGTTGCAACAGTTTTTCAAAAAATTTTTCAGCATTATCATAGCCCAACATTGATATACAAAATAATTTTAGGAAGGTGGTTTCATTTCAGTCATTTATAATTTATTTCACTTTGTTTTCGTAATTTCTAGTTTTTATTTGTTAATCAATGGGTTAAAATTATTTTTAGGATAATTATTAAATAATAATAACAAAATAAATAGTGATATTCAAAACCTGAAAACCTAATATAGTAATTTATAATCAAAATAATAATTATATACAATAATATTGGAAATATATGATATATTTTATGGAATTCTATTGTATAATACTTAAAATGTAATTGTAATAATTAATTCATGAATACTTAAAAATAAATAATAATATTAAAAGCCTGAAATACTAATTTAAAACAAAATCATTTTAGAATTATTTCGTTAGACAGCCTGTGCAGTTAAGAAAATCAAGAACAAAAATTAGAAAATGGTTTCTGAGCAGGGTTTTCTCACGAAAAGGAAAAAAGTTGGTTCATTTTCCGTTTGAAAATCTTTGATTTGTCAAAAGATGTGTACAATCGTTTTGATATATCATTCCAACAAAGTCGTGTCTCTAAATGTTGAACCAAATAAAACTGGCAGCAACCACGATTGGCCAGTTTTTCAAAATTTTCCACTTCTGCTGTATTTCGCATTTCGTTGCACGCGATTGTCGATATCGACCAACGCAACGACTCCTTGATTGGGCCTACATTGTTCCTCTGCATCACCCTCCCAACCCCTCGCCCTCATGAAATTTGAGTGTCTACTTAACGAATGCATCGCTCAGAGAATCGCGAATGCATTCGAGGAATCTGTACCTCACTTCCGGTGGAATGCCGTTGTTGATATCAATGTCCGTTCGCATCGATGGGCTTCTTCGGGTCGTACCGATTCCTCCCGTATTGACGATAACGCGGGCCGTAATTTCCAGGTCGGAAAATTGCGATGGCAGTTGTTGTTTTTCCTTGCAAGAGGCATTTTTTCACCGATCCGTGTAACATTGTGCGCTTTTGCGTTCATATACGAAGCACATCTCGAGGGCCAATACATACCACAATGAAGCAGTGGAAAACAAGGCACGCATTCATCCCCATCCGCTAGTAGAACGAGTCTTGATGCGGTCGGACAACAATTGACGGCGCATAATGCGACGTCGATATTTACCTTTGTCGCGAAACCTTCGGGTTTATTTGCATGTCATAAAATTTGCAACATTGGAAAAGCACACGAGAATTTTCTTCTGAGATTTGAATTATTAATTCAGAAATTGAATCAGAATTTTTGAATTTAGAATTCAAAATTTAGAATTTGAAGAAGAATTTCTGAATTTAGAATTCAAATCGCAGAATTTGAATCAGAATTCTTAGAATTTTAAAATTCTTGAATTTTTCTTACTGAATTCAGTGAATTCATAGTTTAAATTTAAAAATACGAATCAGAATTTTCAGAATTCAGTGAAGTTTCACAGTGAATTCTTTCAATTTGTTCTTTCTTTCAATGAATTCTTGAATTATTTTCAGTGAATTTCCGAATTTATAATTTAAATCAGAATTTTTGAATTTAGAATTCAAATTTCAAAATTTGGATCAAAAATTTTGAATTCAGAATTCAAATTTCAGAATTTGAATCAGAATTTTTAATTGTAGAATTTTAAATTTCAGAATTTGAATCGAAATTCTCAGAATTTTTGAAAATTTCCTTATTTTTTTTTTCGTTTTTTCAAGGTTTTACATTATTTTTGGCAAATCTCTGAAAAAAATTTTCGTGTGATTTGTCAACGTTGTAAACTTTATGAACATCAAGGATCTAAAACCTAAAAATCGTCGACAGAAAAAATTCATTAAATCATCGATGATGAAAATCGTTGTTTTAAAAAAAGGTCAGACTTTTTGTAAGAAAAACTTTTCATATAAAATTTTATTTCCTGTAGATACGTTTATAGTAAATTTTTTTCATAAACATTCCAGTTCATAAGAAATGTACGAGGTTTAAATATTTTCTTGAAAAAAATTTGAAATTTCTTATAAAAGTGTCACTGGTGTTTATAAAAAATTTTTTTTCTTATCACAATTTTTTAACGTCGAGAATATAAGAAATTTCTTATTGTTATATAAGAATTTTGCTATTTCTTATAAGACTCAAAATCACTAGCGTATAAATATGTTTAGAAAATTCCTTGTGTAATTTTTGTGTCATTTGTTAACGCTGTAAACTTTATGAACATTTTATCTGCAATGTTGACAATTTTACAATTCGCGAAGAAACAGTACAAATAAGTTGAAATGCGTAGGTAAGTTTGGGTAAAATTAAGCATTATTTCATGTAGAAAAACAAGTGAAATAACTTTTAATAAATAATTACAATTTATCTAAAATAGCTTATATCAATCATAATAATAATAGTGAATATTAAAAATCAGTAACAAAGATAAAAAATATACTTCTTGAAATCCAAAGTATATAATTAAAATGGTTTTATGTTAGTTCTCAGTGGAATGATATTCGGAATTATTTATTTATTAACTCAAAAAAAAGTACTTGATTTAAAAGAATTTGTTTGTCAACAAAATTCTGATTATAAATGTTTCGTTAGGATAATATAAAAAATGAAAGTTTTTGCAAATTGTTTTTCTAAAAGTTTCCAAAGTCGAAGAAAATTCAGTATTATTGATTTCACTGACTTGAGGATAGCAAAAATCCTGGTTTTAGGATAATTTTTTCCTAAATATAATTTAAATTATAAACTCAAGCTAGAATAATGTAGAAAAAAAATGTGAAAAATTTTTGAAAATCAGTGAGTAATGAAGAAAAGTTAAGAATTTATGAGAATGCTGGAAATCTACATGAAAATCCAAAATGTACATACATAAAAAATATAAAAAGTGATAAAAATCTATGAAAGTACTTTTTTTTGAAAAAAAAAAAATGAATTTATAATTGAGGTCCGTAAAACTTGTCATTTTAGAGCATCGAATTTTCAAAAGCGTATGAAGCAATACATAGAGATACTAGAAATTCATAAATAAATTAATAATAAACGAAATCTTATAAATATTAAAAAATATGAAAACACAAAAATGATAAACATCTTTGTTGATGTGATTTTCATAGAAATTTATAAAATAACTGAAAGTCAATCGAAATTTTGATTCTAGAGTATTGAACTTTAGAATTATATATAGCAACCTAGAAAAATGCTGAAAACCTATGGAAATACAAAAAAAACTTAGAAATTTTATAAACACTTAAACAATGCGAGCAATCGCAGAAGTCTATACCTTAAACTGAGTTGATATAATTATCTAAAAATTTATTAAAACTTAGAATCCTAAAGTATACAATTCTCATAATCTACTGTATAGAAATCTATTTCTTCCAATCGGATAAACTTGAAAAAAATACTGTTTATTTAAAAATCAATTTAAAAACTCAAAATATTTTAAATTTAAATACTATAGCACCAAATACTAGAAACCCATGAAATACCTAATATCTGCGTAGATATAATTTTATCAAAAATAAAAAAAATATTGATAATTTATACAGCTGAATTCTGAAAAGCAGTATATTCATAATCATATCAGAAAATTGTCCAAGTTATAAAAATAATGAAGTAATACTAAAAACACTAAAAGTATGAGAAAAAAAAATTTGAAAAATCACAAAAATTCAATTCCGTAATATTTGATAATAACATGAAAAATGTGCGGTTCTGGACCCCAAAAACAATATAACTTAAAACTATTGAAAAATCAAAGAAAACATATTTTTTCAATAAAACTTTTTTTGCCTACGCCGCTGAATAAGTGACTTGTATGCATTCTATCTACACGTGCATTAAAATTCCAACAATATTTATCTTTCTTCTTACCGACTGTGATTGTTCGTTATATGTGGAATTTTTCAAATTTTTGATAAGACATTGTTGCTGCGTAAAGTGGAAATTGTGGGTTGGAATTATATAAGCGTGTTTTCTCGATTCGCGTGGAAAAGCTCGGGTCGTGGGTCACTATCGGAAACGGAAACTCGAAGCAGTTTGATCTATGAGCGAGGTTCCCGTGGAAACCACGGCGCATTATGCGCACGCCACGAAACGTGCGCGCGTGTTGTTAGACGTTTTTGAGACGCACTCAGAAAGCGTCGCCGAGATTACTTCAACTGCGCTATGAATGTCGTTTTGACGCACTTTGTCGCGTCTCTGATTCTTTTCCTCGCTTACTTTCTTCCGAGGAAATCACGTTTCGTGGTTTGTTGCGAAAATGGGGAGTTGTTCTTGCAAGTGGACTTTGTGGAAAGGAACATTTTTGTGATTGCCATAGAATTGAAAATGCAATTGTTGAGTCGATGTAATTTTTGGTTTTCTTTTCATGAAGTAATTCAAAATTTGAAGAACTTCAATAGAAACTAATTTTTAATCTCGATAAAACGGTATTGAATATTTTGATAATGATTGGATTATATTCGCACGCTGCGGGCTTCCTTAAAATTGGCCGCGTAATTATCGTTAAAATCGTGCGTATCCAATTATCGAGTTATCGGGAATCTTGCCATTTCGATAATTCCCGTCGTGCATTACACAAATCGCGCTCTATTTCCATGTTTGTGTATGCGTTCGATAATGCACATGTAATCGCGATGATAATGTGCATGCTCTCTAGCTACTAACATTTTTGTCGTTGGGGTGGCGTGAGAATGACTCCCTTCCCTCACTCTTCTTCCTCATCTACTCCTCATGATTCTTAAAAGCAAGTAGGCACAAAGGGGTTTTTTCAGGTTCAAACACCCTGTCGAAATTCAAACGAAATCGAATATTATTTCTTGTATAAACAGGATAAAGTTACTACAGTGGAAGATAAACATACAAATTTAAAAAAATTATGCATCTAGTAATGTACACACTGAAATTTAGAGAATATAACAAAGTAATTCAATCTCAGTTCTCAAAGTTCAACCACATTCAAAGTTATTAATTTTTGTAATTAGAAAATAACAATAAGCCTAGCTTCAGAAGAATTTATTCGTTGAACGGAATTGAATATTATTTCATGTATAAATAGCAAAGAGTTTCTACAGTGAAAGATAAATATACAAATTAAAAAAAAAATGCATCTAACAACGTACACTGAAATCTAGAGAATATAACAAATAACGATAATTCTAGCTTCAGAAGAATTTTTTCTCAAACAAAATTGTAATTGTAAATGTTTGGCTTCGATAATGTAGAAAATAAAAATTTGAATAATTGTTCCAGCCAAGTAAATTTTTTCTCTAAGTAAATGATCGAGAAAAAATAGAATCTAGGAAAATGTTAAAAATCTAAAAAAACATGGTAAAATAGTATTCTTTCATACGTGATATATGCGGTGTAATTATTTGTAACTTTTATATACACAAATTTATTTTTATTTTATTTTACGCGATTATGGATTGTGAAACATAATATACAAAATAATTTTAAAGATTTATCATTAAATGCTGCTAAACCGTAAAGTTATTGAATAACGTGATTTATGATAATTCATTATAAAAATTTCAGACACGTCTAATAATAAAAAAAATTCATAGACATTTTTCTAGTATTTTGCAAAAACACTAGAAAATCTTATCCAAAAATTAGAAAATTCTACGGAAATTTGATGAATACCAAAAAATACTGAAAATATTCTTATAAAATACTATTAGTTCGTGAAATAATGAAAATTCAAAAAGATATGATGATTTTAAAAATCTATAACAATACTTAAAATCTTCAAAACTTTGAATATAAGAGCATCGAAATCTATAAATTCATAAAAATTTCATTAAAAAAACAAAAATCCATCAAAATACGAGAAAACTTAAAAAAAAAACCAGAAAATTCTACGGAATTACATAGATGCAAAAAATATGAAAAATATTAAAAAAAAAACGACATATCAGTTCATGAGATAATGTAAATCCAAAAAGAAGGCGCATCGAGCTGCACCGCGTATTTCGAAAATTTTCTTCAAACTATTATAATTTTTTCTTTGTGTTTTCTTCGAGCACGTACTTACCACGTAATTATAAAAGGCTCACCTTAACTCTTGGAGCTTTCATTCCTAGTCCGGGGTGTAGCTCCATGTCGAGTTACACCCCGGATTTTAAAAATCATCACATCTTTTTGAATTTTTATTATTTCACGAACTAATAGTATTTTATAAGAACATTTTCAATACTTTTTTGTATTCTTCAAATTTCCGTAGAATTTTCTAATTTTTTGATCAGATGTTCTAGTATTTTTGCAGATTTCTAATATTTTCTGGATTTTTCTATAAATTTCTTGGTTTCGATGCTTTTGAATCAAAAGTTTTGAAGATTTTGAGTTTTTTACAGATTTTCAAAATGATTGTATCTTTTTCGATTTATATTATTTCACGAAATGATATGTAGTATTTTTTCAGATATTTGTAACATTTTTTGTATCTATAAGATTCCGTAGAACTTTGTGGTTTTTTTATGAAGTTTTTTCGTATTTTTACAAATTTTTAGTATTGTCAAGACTTTGCTCTGAGATTCAAAGTTTTGAAGATTTTTTGTATTTTTATAGATTTTTACATTGAATATGTCTTTTTGGATTTATATTACTTCCCAAACTGATAGCGTTCTATTTTTTTCTTATTTATTATATATTTTTATTTTATATTACTTTTTTTCATAACTTGTTGAAACGAATAGCTTAAAAAATATATTTTCGCAAATCCGACCTTTGATTCATAATCAGCTGCTTACATAACCATGAAAAGCATATGCATCTTCGTAAATGTTCAAATTTGATGTATAGTATTGAGCTGAAAAATGACTACTTTTTTTAAATTTATTTACTTATTTGATTACTTTTAGCAGTAATTTACGCGAAAACGACCATTTCAATGGTTGAAACATCAATGAATAATGTAAAATGTTCCAATTTGACTTATTTTATTAAACATCAATGAATAATTTTAAGAAGTTCGAACTTTATTTATTTTATTAAGCACCAATGAATAATTCAGAAAGTTCAAATTTGATTTATTGTATTAAGCTGAAAAATGACGAGGGGAAAGTGGGGTAATGACGGCCATCACCATTTTCGGTATTTAAAATTGACGTAGGTCTAAACCGTTTATTGTGACAGAAAGCTTATTCCTCAAGCTTGTTTTTTAGTAGATGCTGAAGTGTGTGGATTTATTATAACTTGTAGTTCCAGACCAGTTCCGATACGCAACTATCCGCAAGTTTTATAAGGTGTTCAAAATATCGATTATTTCGTCAACACTTTCAGCCACACAATCGAGGTAGATATGTTAAAATGTTGCTATTGGTGTTAGCTT
>JAPYZL010040647.1:0-42171 GCA_030522825.1 Platygaster orseoliae
ATATATATATATATATATATATATATATATATATTTTGAAAATTATAAACAAACAAAAATTGTAATTTCTTTGAATTTACAACATTGAGATTTTTGTTCATAAATAAAAATTGAGCAATAGATACAAAATAGATATTTAACCTTTAATTCATGCACAAAAATTCAGGATCACTGGAATATTCAAAACATAATTTCTATGTCTTTTTTGAACGATGAAAGTTTGATAAAATTGAAAGTCAAATCGAAAATTAAATTGCGTGACTTGTAAATGCTTTTCATATAAGAGGTAGCAGTCATGGTTACAAATAATGGGGCAATGAATGTAAGGAAATTGAATGGAATATGGAATTACGTTTAAATTCGTGTTATTAGATATCAGTTTCTTCACAACCGCGGGAATCGTTCTTTGCAATTTACTAAAATAATAATTAATGTATCGATTTTGCCTACTTGATAATCATGTAAAAGTTTTGTTACGTATGGTAAGCTGTAATTAGTTCAGTGAAGAGTTTTTCAAGAGTTGAAGGAAAAACTTTTCAAAGCCAAAAAGTAATTAATAATTTTAGAACCAATCTTTGATCAAAGTGAAATTCACAATTGGAGTGTAGAAAACCTGCAATTTTTATTATCTTGAACTTCTCACAACCAAAAATTTCAAAAACTACCCCAACAACCCCCCTCAACGATTATTTCAGCAGTACCGAAACAGCTCAAACCACTTTTTTGTCGCTGAACTATCGCTACGCAACACTGTCATTCTCCCTAATTAAAATAACTCGTTTTTCCTGAGGTGACGGGTAACGCTTGCACCGAAGACCAACATAAAATTTTTTTTCTCTCTCTTTCTCAAAAAATCTCCCCTCTAACTTGGATCAAATCCCTGACGACTCAAACCCCGTTCATTCTTCTTGCAATTATTATTCATCTCGGCGCCATAATACCCCGTTGTTCCCACGGCTTTCTACTTTCTCATGGTGAAATATATAAAAAAACCCATGTTAAAAGAGAGACAAGAAAAAAACAAAACATGCTTGGGACCAGGGCTACCAAGTACGAAATCAGTAGATGAAAACTGAAAAATTGTCATTTGGTGGCCCTGCTTGGGACATTGCTTGGTTCGCGGAAATCGTACTGAAATAGAAATTAAAATCCTATCAAAAAAAAGCTTCGTCCAGCCAATAGAAACTAATCCGAAACTAATCGAATCTTTTATGAGATTTCAATCACTTGAGGGAATCCGAGAAATTTGACGTTTACGCAAAAAGGAAAGAAAATAGGCGGATGAGGAGAAAACAAAGGCAAAAATAAAGGAACCGAGGCTTTAATTAAATTCACCCCTTTAATTCGACGATCATGGGCAGCGATTCGATGTAAGAATGCGGCGTTTTTTGCGTTGCGCAACCCTTTTTTCTCGCACGCCGGGCACATGTCTCGCTGCGGAATTAAAGGTGGAAAGGCATCTGTTGAGCGCCTCGAAGTAATTGCTCTTTCCGATAAGTGCACTTTCCTCGTAATTCGAATTTCCGCGAATTTACGAAGGAAAGTTTGGGAATAAAAATTTAGGGCGGTAGGAGGGAGGGGAGGGGGGATTCCAGATGGCACCCGGTGATTGAAAAGTCTGTTGGGGGGAGGGGTGAGGATAATATTTTTGAGTTTTGCAGATTGATTGAAGAGGGTAGAGGGGAGGGAATTTTATTGGTTTTTTCTGAAAATTTATTGTTTACTATAGTTTTACAAGAGATGGTGGGATAGTTGAGTTGGAATTTTCAATTTGGAAATGAAAATGATCAATATTTCATGGGCTACAGTGTTTTTTTAATCTTCCTTTTTTTTGGCGTGAAAAGTCGGATTACGAAGATTTATCGAGGCGCGAAAGGGTCTCGCAAAAATTGACGCGCGGTTTTAACCCGAGGATTACATTTCAATTAGAAAATCCACGTGCACAAGTGCCCGCTGGAATACGAAATTCACGAGATATTTACGAGCACCTTTCATAATTTTTTTTTTCTACACAAGTATTGTAACAAAAATAAGGAAGTATGAAAATTAAAAATATGAAATAAAAAGGTATAGCAAAATTTCTTTTTTATTTCTCAACTAATAAAATTTAAATAATATTGTGAATATTTAAATAAAGAAAAAGAATTTCCGAAAAATCATAAAATATATAATTAAAAACAATTTTGTAATCCTTGTTTATTGATCACATAAGTTATAAGACATACTACATTTTTTGACTTACAAATACATACAGCTTTCATTTCATCTACAAAAACTTTCAATGCCAAACGAAAATCTGGAATGCTAGCCTAAAATTTCAAAAATTACCATTGTAAAGTGAGATGGATATTTAGCCTTTCAACAATTATTCAAAAACATTTTAAATCACAGAAACACTAATAAAATCATGAAAAATTAATACTCATAATTAGAGTCCTCATAATTTCATAACAGGATTTTAGAAAAATATATTTTGAGATAATTTTCAAATTCATATAAACATAAAAGGCATGAAAAATATGAAAAAAAATTTTAAAAACAGGTTTTCTGTCGAAATTTTTACTCCTTACCACTTATTATCATCTAACCCAAAATATTCATCGTAATGTTAATCTATTGTTCTATCGAAAATACTTTTTTTGTAACAACATTCAAATTAAGCCGCCCTCCCCTCCTCTATCTTCTCCTTGACAATGATCTTCAAAAAGTATTATAAGACTGTAAAGTAACGAAATTACTTCCACCCCCAAAAAATATGACTCAAATTACATTTATTCCTCACAAAATCATAGATATTGGAAGAAAAATTAATTCAAAAAGTTTTGGAATTGTAGAATATAATTCCATGTAACGTATTCAAAATATGAAAATAAGGTAAATTAAATGATTTTGAATCACAATTGATTCACAAATCAACGAAGAATATCTTTTATCACATCTATTCTTTTTAATATTATAACTCTATTCAAGATAACTACCCCCCCCCTCTCCTGAATAAATTTTCAAAAAAGTTCAATAAAAGTATTTACTCAAAAAATTATGCCTTCTTGAAATTATATATATCTCACAGATCTTTCTAAACCTTTAGAAACAACACAGCAACTTAAATAAAAAATTGAATAAAAGCATTTAAAAAGTAGATTCATCAAGAAATGTGTAATTTTCTGCAAATTTAATAACTATCTTGAATATTGATTTTTTTCAATCTCTCGCTAATCTAAAAATACATCATCAACAATGAAAATCTTTTATCAAATTAACGACACTTTTTACTATAATTCATTCAAGATAAATATTTCTTTTCCTCTCCCCTGAATAAATTTCTAAAAAAAATTCAATAAAAGTATTATCTTAAAAAATTGTCCACACTCAAAAATTATATATATCTTAAAGATTTTTCTCAACCCTCACAAACAACACAGCAATTAAAATGACAAATTAATTGAAAGTAAACCAAAAGTATACTTTCAAAATACGACAACTATTTCGAATAATGATTTTTTTTTCAATCTTCCACTAAAATAAAAGTACATCATCACCAATGAAAACCTTTTATTCAACCAACGACACTCTTTCTCATAACTGCATTCAAGGAAAACCCCCTCCATTCCCCCCTTACTTCCCTCAATGAAAATCTCGAAAAAGTACTTCGAAGAAACGGAAAATTAGCCGTCGCCGTAGTCCCTTAGCAGAGTAGACATCTCGGGTTGCCATTCCTTTTACATCAGATTACCGCAGAAATAAAGTATCGCGTTGCAGCGGGCGTAGCGCCGTTGTAATTAAAACGCGAGAGAGAAAAGGCCTTCTTCTCCCTTCCCCCTTCATCTTCTTCCCCCCCCCCACCCGCCCCTTGAACAAACGGAAGAAAATAAAGTGACGAAACAAATGGAAAACAACCCATCTCACCCGGGACAAATCGAATTTCCCTGCGCGGCGCCATTCCCAGGGAAATAGTTTTTCCTGCTGCTGCTTTTTCCCTGCGTGCCGAATCACCTCGGGTGCGTGCCGGCTTGATGTTACCACCGCAAAAACGATACGTTACTTCTTATTTTACTTGGATCGTAACTTGCAGGAAGAGGGTAGAAGTGGGTGGGGATTCCGGGGGGAGGGGTGAGTTGAGGAGGACATTTTTTTTGTATTCAACTACTTTTTTTATTTAGTATAATTGATTCGTTTCTAAATTATTTGATTGTTCGAAGATTTTTAAAGGCTATAATGAAGTTTTGTGCATTTCATTAAAAGTAAAAGTTTAAAATAATTGAAAAAATTATAATATAACATAATTTTTTATTTTTTTATTACTATTATTATTATTATCAATATTATCAATATTATCAATATTATTATTATTATTATTATTATTATTATTATTATTATTATTATTATTATTATTATTATTATTATTATTACTATCATCATCATCATTATTATTATTAGTTATAACATTTACATAATAAAAATAAATTAATCAATTAAATTGAAAGTCTAAATAAAAAACTTATAACATATTTGTCGATAAGATTTTTAAAAATTTGTCACATATTTGTTGAGAATCTTTACAATTACAACTTAAAAAATCTTTGTCATGATTAATTCATACATTGCTCAATGCAATTTTTGATTTACGAGTTTTTGCGTGTTCATTATTTAAATGTTTGAATCAACGAACCAAAACTTTTGTAATTATAAATTATTGAGAATTTAAAAAATTCATAAAAATTGATTTAATTACACAAATAAACGACTTGATTGAGTTCTAAAAAATTTGACTTTCAATATCCTGAAATCTCTGTAAATTTTAACTGTCAATAATTGTTTCATATTTCAAGAAGATGAAAATTCACAAGCTTTTCAGAAAATTGGTAATTTCATCTTTTCATCACTTTTTTCACATATCAATGCAATTCACAAGTATTTCGTGTTCATCACTCAAATGTTCCAATCAACAAACCAAAAATTTTGTAAATTCGAAATTATTTTAAACTTCAAAATTCACCCAAATTGATTTAATTACACGTAATAACCACCTGATGGAGCTCTAAAAAATTTGATTTCCAATATCTCTTTAATTCTGTAAGTTTAAACTGTCAATAATTGTTTTATATTTTAAGAGCTAAAAAATTAACAAGCTTTTTAGCACATTTATATTTTCAAATTTTTATCACTTTTTACACATATTAATACAATTTAAAAGTCTTTCGAGTTCATTATTGAAATGTTTCAATCAACAAACCAAAATTTCCGTAGATTATTAATAATTAATAATTATTGTTAATCTGAAAATTTGAAAGAAGTCGATTGAATCTCACGTATATACTACCTAATAAAGATTAGAAAATTTTTATTCTTAATATTCTGAATATTTCGTAAATTTTAACTGTCAATAATTGTTTCATATTTTAAAAACTCGAAAATTCACAAGTTTTACAGCGGATTTGTAATTTCATATTTTCATTACTTCTTTCACATATCAGTATAATTCACAAGTATTTCGTGTTCATTATTTGAATATTTTAATCAACAAACCAAAAATTTCGTAAGTTTCCTAGCAAACGCGGGGTCAGAGAAAAGTCAGAGAAAAGTCAGACTCTAGTCTGACTTTTCTCTAACTTTTCTCTGACTTTTCTCTGATCAATATTGGATCACAACTTAATGTTTTTTTTTTTCGTCATGACAAGAAAAAACAGATGCCTATGCATTTTTACATAATCATCAATAGTTATTATGTAGAATTTAGTTAAATAATGAATAAATTCAACTTCTTTAAAAATTAATGTTAAAGCTTTGGGTCGGTAAGTATGTACCGACTGTAGCATTAGATACCGATATAAATCACGAAAAAAAACTGAAATAATAGTTTATGATTTCAACTATTAAATGTAAAAACGCATTGTAGTTTGACATTTATCGTTTATGTTTCATGTCAAACAATAATTAGGCTATAATATTGGTTAATTGGTGAGAAATCTGCGAATGAGAGAAAAGTCAGAGAAAAGTCAGAGAAAGGTCAGACTTTACTCTGACCTCGAGTTTGCTAGGGTTATGAATTACAATTCATAACTTATGAAATTTCATAATTATTAGAGATTTAAAAAATTTAAACAAATTAATTTAATTACACAAATAAACTACTTAATTGAGTTTTGAAAAATTTGACTTTCAATATCCTGAAAATTCTGTAAATTTTAACTGTCAATAATTTTTGTTTATTTCAACAGCTCGAAAATTCATAAACTTTTCAGTACATTAGTAATTTCATCTTTTCATCACTCCTTTCACATATTAATACAATTTATAAGTATTTCGTGTTCATTATTTAAATTTTTCAATCAACAAACCAAAACTTTCGTAAATTATAAAATTTTATAAATTCTAAAAATTCGAATAATTCTATATAATCACACATACATGCCACCTAATTGAGTTTAGAAAATTTGATTTTAAATATTCCGAAAATTTTGTAAATTTTAACTGTCAATAATTGTTTTATATTTCAACAGCTCTGAAATTCACAAGCTTTTCAGCACATTACTATTTTCAAATTTTCATCACTTTTTTCATATATCAATACAATTCACAAGTTTTTCGTGTTCATTATTTAATGTGTTCCAATCAACGAACCAAAAATTTTGTAAATTACAAATTATTGTAAATTGAAAAAATTAAAACAACTTGATTTTATTACACATATGAACCACATTATTGAATTCTGAAAAATTTGTTTTCCAAAATCCTGAAAATTCCGTAAATTTTAACTGTCAAAAATTGTTTTATATTTCAAGCGCTAAAAAATTCACAAACTTTTCAGTACATTTGTAATTTCATATTGTCATCCCTTCTTTATATCAATGCATATCAACACAATTTACAAGTTTTTCGAGTTCATCATTTTAATGCTTCAATCAACAAAGCAAAACTTTCGTAAATTATAAATTATTATAAATCTTAAAAATACATACAAATTGATTTAATTACACTGTTAAACCACTTGATTGAGTTATGAAAAATTTGACTTTCGATATTCCTCAAATTCTGTAAATTTTAACTGTCAATAACTGTTTTATATTTCAAGAGCTTGAAAATTTACAAGCTTTTCAACACATTTGTAGTTTCATATTTTCATCACTTTTTTCACATATCAATACAATTCACAAATATTTCGTGTTCATTATTTAAATGTTTCAATCAACAAATCTAAAATTTCGTAAATTAGAAATAATTATAAATTTTAAAAATTCGAACAAGTCGATATAGTCACACATATATTCCACCTAATTGAGTTTAAAAAAATTTTATTTTAAATATTCTGAAAATTCCGTAAATTTGAACTGTCGATAATTATTGTTTTATACTTTAAGAGCTTGAAAATTTAGAAGCTTTTCAACACATTTGCAATTTCATATTTTCATCACTTTTTCCGCATATCAGTACAATTTACAAGTTTTTCGTGTTCATTATTTAAATGTTTCAATGAAGAAACCAAAACTTTCGTAAATTATAAATTATTATAAATTCTACAAATTTGAACAAGTCGATATAATCACACATATATACCACCTAATTAAGTTTAGAAAAATTGGATTTTCAATATTCTGGAAATCCCGTAAATTTCGAACATCAATAATTGTTTCAGATTTCAAAGTTTTTTTATTTCACAAACTTTTTCGAACATTTGTAATTTCATATTTTCATCACTTCTTTCACATATCAATACAATTTACAAGTTTTTCGAATTTATTTGTAAAGTGTTTCAATCAACGATTCGAAACTTTCGTATATTGATCATTGTTGCTAATTTAAAAATTCGAACAAATCGATTTCCAGTATCCTGAAAATATCGTAAATTTCTAACGTCAATAATTATTTCATATATTCAGACCTCGAAAATTCACAAGCTTTTCATAACATTCGTAATTTAATATTTTCATCACCTCTTTCACGTATCCGTGAAACCCTTTGTATTCCACTGTATCCGCTACAGTAATAACAATAATAACCTACTACACGTATGAGTCAAAGAAAGAAGAAAAAAAGTACATAAAAAGTGGGAAAAAAACGCGAATGAATGGAGCCTGATCAAGGCGAATCTCTGCTGTTGGCCCACAAGCGGTCCCGATTGTACCAAGCACAATAGGGCGAATATCCTTTCGCAAATGATTTCATTGGGGTGAAAAAAAAAACCCCGAAGTGGGCGGGGATCTCGTGCAAAAAAGAAACGAGTTGCAATTAACAAAAGGGGGTTGAAGAATCGAGGAAAAGAAGGAAGAGCCAAACGGAAATCAAGTGGCAGTGGCAGATGATAAAATGAAATATAAACATGAAAATTTAATATCAAATATCGTGCAATCTAATTTTTCATAATAACAATATTTTTCGAATTTCTTTAATAAATTTGATTAAAAAAAATAAAGATTATATGA
Organism: Platygaster orseoliae; assembly: GCA_030522825.1. NCBI lineage: Eukaryota > Metazoa > Arthropoda > Insecta > Hymenoptera > Platygastridae > Platygaster > Platygaster orseoliae. The sequence goes on from JAPYZL010040647.1 coordinate 8,421, forward strand.
TGTTTGATAGATATTTATAATTAGCATAAAATGCAGGAAACTTTTTAACACCGAATATTCTAATATGAGTGACTGCCTTGATTAGGATTCAGTGTTTTGGCGGGTGCACAAATCGGATTTGAAAAATGTATCGCGACGTTTCGAATTCGGATCGGAGCTTGCGTCAATACTTGGAGCGCGCCGATAAAGCCGGGGCAGGCGCTGATAACGATAAACTATGAAGACAAAGGAAGAATTACTGCCTCGCGATAATGACGCGCGACTTGTTACATAAACATTATTAAACAAGGAGACAAAGGTTAACTGCAGTGCCGAAGGGTGATAAATCTCTCGATTTTTCAAGATTTGATGAGGTTTCCGAATTGGGAAGAAGGCTATTTTTACTAATGTCATGGTATTTTGAGAAACGATATGGTACTTTGGGAAACATTACGGTAATTGGTAATATGATAGTTTTTGAGGGGTATGAAATATAATGTTTGAAAAGAAATGTTTCTGGAATAAAATAATTTTTATTTCACGTTTTTGCGTATCAGAGTTTTACATTTTATTAATTTAAAAATCAAAGCAGTATACATCATAAAATTTTTTTAGATTATTTTATAATTCATTATTATTTTATTACATTATATAATCATAAAATATTATATTATATAATTATATGATATTATATATTATATAGTTTATATTTTATAATTTATACATTATGAAACCAGACAGTATGTTTGCAAAAAATGAATTGCATGAAAAATATATTCGACGGTTCAACAGTCATTATTTCTTTCATAGTATTGATGATTTAGAGAGCTTATGAAACTTATGACGAATTATGAAATTATTAAACTTCTTTTGAATTACTTTGACAGTTTATTGCAATCGTGACAATGTCCACAGTTATTCCTTGTTTTTACAAATTTTGTTGGGACATTGTGACAGTTTATTGCAGTTTTTTGATAATTCGTGAAAGTTTTTACGGTTGAAATTATTATTTTTCAAAGTCGCCTACACTTGAAAATTGTCATGAAAACAAGAGTACAAGAACGTGAAAAGAAATTTACACACTAAAATTTCTACACAACGATTTTAAACGAAATTTTTTATACCGCAAAATTTTTAAATTTACATCTTACCAACCTTAAAAATTTGATTCCAAAAAAATTTTTTTTTTATCACATGAAATAAATTTAAAGTTTTTAAAGTCAGTAATTTCTGAAAACAATTGTTTTAAAACATATTTAGTGTCGTATGTTTTTCATTTAATGAAAAACATACATAAATTTGAAAAAACTGCAAAATACTCGTGAAATTTTCAGAAAAAAAAATAAATTTCTATCTCTGACGGAAACGATAGTCTGAAAATTCGTTTATATTATGAATAGTCAGAAACATTACATATATAGAGAATTATAAATAATTTCAAAATTTCAAGAAAATTTGCAAGAAACTTTCGTAAAATCCGTGAAAAAAAAACACTGAAATATAAAAATATATTTTCTAATACGAAAATTGTCGAGATTCAGAATAATTTAAATGAAAATCTAGAAATATCATAAAAATTGAGAAGAAATAAGTTACGTTCAAAATATTTGCCAAATTTCATGAACAGAAAATTTTTTGGATTGTTGAATATTCTGAAAATTCATAAATCAAAAATGTTTAATCGTACGGCAATCTTATTTGATAAATAAAAGTGAAATCCGTAGGATGATCATTAAAAGCAAAACCACTTCAATAAATTGAGTGAAACATTTAGAATGAGCTTTATAAAGCATAAACCCTAAAAGGAATGAGTAGTAATCTGCCAATTTTGTATTCGTACTCTTCATGCATCAAATTATCAGCCTAATTATTTTAATATTCCTTGAAAGTTTTTACGGTTGAAATTATTAATTTTTCAAAGTCAATTAAACTTGAAAAATGTCATGAAAACGAGAGCACAAAAACGTGAAAAGAAATTTACACACTAAAATTTTTACAAAACGATTTAAAATGAAATTGTTTCTACCGCAAAATTTTAAATTTTACATCATATCAGCCTTAAAAATTTGATTTTTTAAAATTTTTTTTATCACATGAAATAAATTCAAAGCTTTTAAAGTCAGTCATTTCTTAAAAAAATTGTTATAAAACATATTTCGTGTCGTATGTTTTTTATTCAATGATCATCATTAATTCTAAAAAATCTTAAAAATTATGAAAATTTGGTAAATTTGAAAAAACTGCAGAATACATGGAATTTTCAGAAAAAAACATTTTTCTATCTTTAACGGAAACAATAGTCTGGAAATTGATTATGAATAGTCAGAAACATTACATATTGAGAAAATTATAAATATTTATGAAAATTCAAGTAAATTTTCAAGCAACTTTCGTAAAATCCGTGAAAAAATAGACACTGAAATATAAAAATATATTGTTCGATACGAAAATTGTCGACATTCAGAATAATTTAAATAAAAATCTAGAAATATCATGAAAATTTAGAAGAAATAAGTGAATTTAAAATAATTTCATATTCTGAAGATTCATAAATCAAAAAAAAAATTCGATCGTACTGCAATCGTTGATTATTTGCTAAATAATTGTAAAATCCATAGGACGATCATTAAAAGCAAAACCACTTCAATAAATCGAATGAAACATTTAGAATGAGCTTTATAAAGCATAAACCCTAAAAGGAATGAGTAGTAATCGGCCCATTTTGTATTCGTACTCTTCATGCATCGAATTATCAGCCTCGTAACTGATAAGTAATAGGAAGATTTTTCTATTCTTTAAATTGGACACGCTTTTACTCGACGCGTTCTCGATTCTATGCTCTACGGGGTTCCAGGGAGTGGCGTAACAAGGAAATGGGTGTGAACACGCGAGTAACAGTGCGTAAAGTCGGATGCGATGTAGCCATTTTGCTAGCGAGTCGAAGGAACCATCTTCGATGATCTTCGATGAATCGTTTGTTACTCCTTTATTTAATGTATATTAATCGCGTGCCGAAAGTTGGCAGCAAGTTTTCTGGTCTTCAGGTTCTTATAACCTTCGACGAACAGAACAAACTATTTTTTTTTGCGTTTCCTTGGCTCGTTTTTTCTCGCGCGAGGTCGCGAGTTTTTGAGGTAGACTGGATTTATGAATCTTGACAGTTTTCACTTTTTTCATTCCTCGTTCTCGATGAGTTTTTACGAGATTTTTTGTCAGGAAACGATGTACTTTTTACAAAGTTTATTGATTTGATATTTGTTTTTGTGAGTTGTAGATGAACAGTTTTTGTCTTTGAGGAAAGGAAAAGAAAATCATAGATTATGCTTTGAATAATTTTTTATGGTTTTCTGGCTTATTTGAAACGTTCACAGAGTTTATTTTATATGTTGATCAGTTTTTATTTTTTACGAGTTTTTACTGGATTTTTTTGTTTAAAAATAGTTTACTACAGGGTTTTTTTTATTAATTATATAACGCATTTTTTTGATAAATAATTTTTTTCTTGTTCGTTAAAATTTTTCAAAAATTCTGTATTGAATACAGGATTTCCAAAAAGTGAATCTTCTTATTATATTATTTATAAAAAATCTGCTGAAATTCATAAAATTCAATAAAGTTTGAAAAATGTGCGGAATGATGATTAAATTTTTTTTGGCGACTGAAAAATTTTTCAAGTTAGAAATTTAATGGTTTTTTGCAAAACAGACTTTATTATAATGATACAAAAATGGAGAAAATAAAAAAAAATTTTTGAAGTTCTTTCACAACAATATCTTCAGAATTTTGTTTTCTATGTTAATTCATTTGTATTTCCCATTGATATTCACAAGATTTTAACATTCCAAAATGGTTAAGGACAAAAATTTTTCCATTCTTTATTCATTTTTGGAAGTTATGCTGCTGTTAATTAAATAAATTATTTCTATTTTGGAAACAGTAGATATTTTAAAATAATAATATAATAGAATAGAATAGAATATAAATTTATACTTTAAATCATTATATATAAAATTAATTGTAATATATGAAATTGTAAGTAATATATAATATAATATTTTTAAAAATGAACAACTTACTACAATTTCAATATTTCTGAAGAAATCGACACCCTATTACAAAAAATTAGAATTTTCGAAAAAGAAACTTTCACAATTAATAATTTTTTAAGTTCTCTCAAGTAACACGTTATAAACGATACTATAAAAATGTTAAAAACTCTGAAAAACTCTTCTAGAACTTTTGGCAACCATAAAACGTTTATTTTTGAAACTTTTCTAATATTGAATCGAGCCAAAATTTACAAATCTTAAGTCCATCAAAAAATAACGCAATCTATGAATCTTTTTCTTAGCAAACCTTTTTTTTATTTAGAACGTTTATCACGCACTAAGCTTATACCTACACTTCTCTTAACTTTCTTCGTCAGCAAAACGTCAGCTCGTCAAGTTGAGTAGTCACGCACTTTCTATCCCTTCGAAATTGCCCTGATCGTTGATATTCTCGTTGATAATTGGAAGAAAAACTTTTTTTCAATCAATAAATACCTAACGTGATGAATTTGGGTTCTACCTGCTCCAAAAAAAAAAACTGGTTTTTTATCTGTGAATTTTCAAAAGTAAAAAAAAAATTCAAAAATCATAAGAATTATGAATTTGAGGGTTTTACTCTAAAAATGTTTTTTTTTTTATTTATCATAATTTTTCTTCCAAAAAAATAACACAATATTGTCGTCAATTCGGTAACTCAATTTTTCGGAAAACACATTCACCCTTCAAAAATTTTATAAAAGTTCTGAAATTCATGCAGAGAGTGGAGAAAAAATTCTAAAAATAAGGTTTTTTTTCCTCGCCCACGTGAGGGATAACACGGTAAAGAAGTAGAAGAGCATGAAGAGGAAAAAGAGGAAAAAGAGAGAGGCAAAGAAGCGTGGACTCGCGAGTACAGAGAGTACTTGCGGCCGGTCGATGCAAAAAGAAGCAAGGATGCTGCAAAAAAGGAAGAGCTCGAGAGAGAAGAAACCGGTTTTTTCCAGTTGGGCCAGGTCGGGGCGTCGAACCTACGGACTGCAACCTCCCTTTCGAGAATAACTTGCATGTGGATCGCGTTGCCCTAGGTCCGAAGCTCCAACGCATTTTTGCATCTCAACGATCCGAAAATACCACTTACAACTCGAATTAGAGAATTTTCCAACCACGTTTTCTATCTGTTAAAGATTCTAAAAATTCTGAAGGTATTGAACGAAATTTTTATTTCTCATTTTTTTTTTATGTTTTCTCTGAATATTTTTGGATTTTCAGAAAAAATATTACAAATTTTGAACAACATTAAGAATTATTTTTGGAAATCAAACAGCAAAGGAATTTTAAAATATATTTTTAGAATATGATGCAAAAATTGTTCTGAATTCTCGATGATTCTGAGAATTTTTATTTTTACATATTCAAAAGCATTTTTAATTGTTTTTTTTTTAATTTTTGAATTTCGAGCATCAGTGAATGAACTAAAAAGTTGGGAAATTCTCCAAGAATGTGTTGTTTTATGAATCATAGGAGAAATCATGCGAAATATAGACACTTATAGGGCTTTCAAGAAATAATTCGAAAATTTTTTTTATTCATAAATTTTTTATACGTTTAATTAACTTTCGGTAAATTTTTCTCTTGACACTGATTTGCGAAAAAGGCTTCTTTGCTGGACGAAAATTAAAAACAGAACCTTCAATAACCTTGTAGAAATATTTTCTACTCATAAATTTTTAGGGAGTTCCAAGATTTTATGTAAATTTTCTAAATCACTTTTTTTCACATTTTTGTATAGAAGATTTGAAGATGTTTTCAGAAATTAATCCATTCGGAGAATAAAGTCAAGATTCTTTAAATTTCCTTAAAATATCGACAATATACCAAAGGTTATATCAATTTTTCGGTTTTTCTGAACAAGATTTTCAATTTAGTTTAAAATTAAGAAAACTTTTCAAGATTTTTTAAAATGTCAATTTAATTTACAAAATTTTTTAGATTTTCTACAAATTTTCCAGAACGACTTCTTCCACAGAAAAATTTCGAAAGCTTCGTAGATTCTTTCACAGTTTACTGTCATTGGAATTTTGTGATATTTGAAATTTTTTTAAAATTATCGAAATTTAGCTTAAATTCACTATATTACCAGATTATACTCACAGTTTTCATTATATTTGCAGATTTATCGTACGTCTTCAGAAAAAATTAGACATTTAAAATTTTTTATTGTTATTATTTATCTGTATTTTTTTCTTATTTTAAAAACCTACGCAATGACTGATAACTGTAAAATCCAATTCTTTTACAAAGTTAACTAATAAATTTAGATGACTGAAGCTAGTGATTAAAGTAATAAAAAATTGAATTTGGATTGAAAGCTCTAAAAGCTCTTTCAAAATTCACGATTTTTTTCTGGGAAACTTTTTAACTTGCTTAAAACTTCCTCAATTTCGTTGAATTTTTAAGGTACACTGTAAGAAAAGCTATAGCAATTTGCCTACAGATTATTTCAAAAAGAAAAATTCTTCTTTTCAAACGAATTCAAAAACCAAACTAATTTCACTAGCAATTACCTCGGGCCCAAAAAAATGCGATAGTTCAATTTTCTTAAGAATTCTTCAAAAAAGCTGAAATTTTCTGAATAACGCTTAAGTTTTCAAAAAATTCACCAGAACTACAAAATCACCTCAAAATTAAGCCAACAACTAACAAACATGGGGAATTTTCAAATTAAACATTTTTTCTAATGTAATTAAAATCAAATTATGATTTTTTTGAATTAAAAAAATTCTTAATCTGTACCGACCCAAAGAGAATAAATTTTTCATACCCAGTAAAAATAAGTTATCAATTTCTGAAGCTGCATCAAACAAATATTTATAAAATCCCGAAGTTTTAGTAACACTCATCATTCCCTAAAAAACTCCACAGGTTCTTCATAAATCATCAAAAAATATCCACAACTACGATAATTTCGAAAAATTCAGAAAATCCCAAAATTACTAGTCCCCCTAAACTAAAATTCTCAATTCGTGGTTTCCCTTTCATGTATACCTCTCTCTTACATATATGCAAAGCCTGTCCCTTGTCCTTCAAGCAAGGTTACCACGCGCACAACGGCCTTCCAAGTCACGAATAAGTAAGGGGGCAATAAAAAGTACGACCGTGAAACTTTTTTTTCCCTCTTGCCCCCCACCCACCCCTCCTCTTCTTTTTATTCTTTTTCTCCAACCTTGTCGCAAAACCAGATTGGTCTCGCGAAATTTCGTAAATTGACGAACCCGAAATCAGAGGACGTCGAATTTTTATACGTGTAGTTCTGATGTGGATCCACGAATAAATTTTCTTGGGCGTTGAAAAGGGTCCAATGATCAAAAATTTTCATTCACTTTAAAGAAAGAGAGACTTTTGTAATTTTGACAAACCCCTCCCCTCCCCCTGAAACAGTGGATCTGCATCGGATGTAGTCGTAGTGTTTTATTTATAGACGTGAAAATATGTATCGTGTGCTTTAGCTAATTAGAGAGTTCGTATAAAATATATTGAATGCTTGGGAAATTTATTGTTTTCGCTTTTACTGTTGCGTTTTTATGAAGAAAAAAAAATGAGAGCGATTGGAATCTTGGTTCTAGATATATATTGTTTTTTGGTGAAGTCGAAGAGAGGATTTTTTTGGTTGGATAGAAGATGTTTGGAGATAATAAACTTTTTTTTTATGTTTTGAGGCATGTTTTATTGATTTATTGGAAAATTGCTATATATATTATTCTTTTGCGTTTAAACGAGCGTTTTTATGATTTAATTAATTAATTCAAATGCAAAATGATGCAACGAAAATTTTCGAAGGAAAGTCGATTTCAAAGTTTTGAAATTTGTACAGTTGCTGAATTTTTATTTCTTTTTTTTTTCATTTGAAATTTCGAAAGGTATATAATTTTAAAGGTTGCTGGATTTCATGTCGGAGTTTTTGAATTTCTGTATGTTTTAATCATGATTCTCGATGAAAAAAATGAATTTATTTAAATTATGTATTTATAAATAGAGTTTTTTTACTTCAAGAGTCAGTTCAAAATTTTTAAAATAGTTCAAAATTTTTCTAATTAATATTTGGAATTTTAGAATCTTTAATTTTGTTTTTATTCCTTCTTCTCCTTGCACTTGAAGAAGTCATAATTTAATTTTTTTTTCATTTTTGAATTTTTTGATTTACGATATCAATTTCAATCAGTATCAAAATAATTACTGATTAATTTCTTTTCAATGTCAATATGTTATTCATTAATAATTAAAATTTTCGGTTACAAACTTCTCTCCAATGAAATTTTCATGTTTGGTAGACAAAACTGAAATGCAAACTTTGTTTTATACACCTTAAAAAAAATACTTGAATTGAAAAAAACATAAAATTTTACGAGTCAACATTTTAATCATTAAAATCATGTTATTCATGAGAAGTATCATCCCAATGATTTTCTTAATTTCAGAAAATATTCTCAAGGTTTTTTTTATTCCATAGGTTTTTGACAAATTTTTTCATTTCAATCCAAAGCCAGTTCACAAATTTGAATATTGTAATATTTGAATGAAACTCAAGAAACTTCCACTCATATTCAAAATCGCATTATCCTGACATATAACAATAGAAAGATATTTTTTTAAATCTATGAAATAGTGACTCCAATTTTTTTCAAAAATGCATTAACAGAACAAAGAATTTTTCGACAAAAAACACCTTTGTATCAACCTGTAAAAATGTTTCTTATTTTATTATACTAAACTTCAATCATCATAAAAAAACGTTTTTTTGATTCAACAAAACACTTTGCCAATATCATAAACATTCTCTAGATACAGCTGATCATGTTCATAATCGACCTTGAAACGTTTCGTCAATCCAACAAATCATGTAGTAAATTCAGCAAATCCAAAACTAACCACTTTGCTAACTCCAAAAACACTCTAAAAATTGAATCTTATTCAAAGACTCCCAAAATCAAGGCAGAACTTGAAATTCAAATATTACCTTAAATTCAGTCTATGTTCCCAATTTCAGATAATATCAAAATTTCAAGTCATGCCTTAATTTCGCTACATCTCAGAATAAGATTGACTTTTTCGAATGAAACGCTATCATAACCATTCCGCTATCTCAGCCAAATCTTTTGTTCTCTCGACAATACTTTCGCCTTATAGTGTCGGGGCGGGAAAAGGGGGAGGGCATAAAATATGGGCATAAATGTGTATGTGGTGATGGCGAGCATTGGTGGCATCTAACTCTCACACTGGTATCGTTCTGTTCCGTGGCCGGCTGGTCTGCGCTTCTGGTTCGCAACTCTCGTGTGGTATTCTGGCTTGCGCTCACTTCTCAATGGCCGCGCGTGAAACTGCTACCTTTGGTCATCTCACCCCTAAGAAGGAGTTGCAACAGCGCGTTGTGTTCCAGCAACACGCCGCCCTGATCGGCGGCCCCAACGCCACCAGCTGCCCCGTCTGCCACAAGCTCTTCCTCGGCGGCGAGGCCCTCATGGAGCACATGAAGCACACCCACAAGGACCCTAACGCATCCGGTGTAGCCAGTAAGTCAGCACAACGTCACACTTACTTCCGAGTCATTCTTTTTTTCACTCATTCAGGAGTCATTTTATTTAGAATCGATCAGGTTCTCAAATTGAGGTTCATTTCCAATTTTTTGAGTGAATACACACGGGAAAAAAGGAATTGCTGTTTTGGGAAAATTGACGTAACGAATTTTTTTTATTATGCAGTGGAATTTCTTTCATGATGATTCTGTTGTAATAGCAGAAAAAATTTCTTGTGGCAACACAAAAACGTAATAATATATGATGATAAATTAAATTTATTGTGTAAAGGTTAGTTATGAAAGCAGTCTTCTTGTTGCTACAGGGAATACTATTTTTCGTGTACTTACATGAACTAGAACAGATTACAGAGTTTACTAACATTTTTTGTCAAGTTAAGGGGGTGGGGGGGGGAGGGTAAGGGATAACTTGAAACAAAAAACACTTTTTTCGCTGTTTTTTTAGGGAGATACAGCTCAAGCAAATTTATTCAAACTTTTTTTAAATTATAAAGTATTATCTAGAGAATATTGTGTTAAGTTTTTGTACTTAAATATTGAAAAATAAGCCGATGACAGAGCGTTTCCCAAACATCTTTTTGAAAACACGTTGTACGGTGAACACAATAACTCGGCGTAGAATTATCGGAAATCAAAAAAGTTGATTAATTTACTAAGAGTAAGAGTTGATTCTCCCCCCTCAATCGTTAGAAAGTTATTATTTTCGTTTTTCAACAATTCGTTGTCTATTGAAGCAAAAAACACGATTTTGCGCTAAATTTTCCGCAATTTTTTAAGTGAAAACCCATTTATATATAAAAATATTAAAAAATCAAAAATGTAGGGGGGAGGCATTTTATACCAAAAAAGTATGTTCCAAGTTTGAAAAGAATCGGTCGAGTAGATTTTACAGGATCGTGTTCACGGACTCAAAAAATTGATTTTCAGAAAAACGCGTTGATAGTTTGTTTATTTCTCAAAAAATTTGAAAAAAAAAAATTTTTTTTCATGACTTACACTAAATCATCAATTGATTTGAAATTGTAACACAACATTTTCGAAACGTTAAACTTCAAGAAAACGTAAAAAATGAAAATCGATTTTCTGAATTTGCTTATCACTTACCCCTCCCCCCCCCCCTTAACTGTATACGAATATTTGATTCTACTCATTTCAGCAGAAAAGTTAAAAAAACTGTTGGTACTAATTGGCAGTAGTTAAACCAATAATATACAAGAAAAAATTATTACTGTAACAGTAAAAAAATTTTATGTTTCGACACAACATAGTCATAAAAAAATTTTTTGTTGACACATAAAATTAAATAAATAAACAACTTTTTACATAAATAAAAAAAATTTATTAGTATACATTTATTATCAAACTTAATATTAATATTATAATATAATATAATAATAATATAAATCATAAAAATCATAATAATATTCTTATTTTAATAAATTTAAATGAAAAAAAAAATAAAATAAATAAAGTTTTTGTTGACATATAAAATTTTTTTTACACCAGAGCACAATTATAATGCAGTGGAATTTTATTCGAAATGATTGCGCTCTAGTAGCAAAAAAAAATTTGTCGTGGCAACAAAAAAACGTAATAATAGTGCTAAATTAAATTTGTTCTGTAAGGTTCTGTTATAATAGCACATCTTTTTGTTGCTACAGCAAACGCTTTTTTTTTTGTAAAAGTTAGCTTACATCAACTAACACAGATTTGTTTGCTGATTTAGTTTGCTAATATTTTTTGTCGAATTCAAAAATTTTTTATAACACTTTTCAGTTTCTTCAACTTCTTTTTTCCATGTCAGTCCATTAAAAAACTGAAAATTGTATTCATAATCTACATAAGAGATCATTATGATGAGAGAGAAAAATGATAGGATACTGTATAGTTATAAATTTTTGAAATGTGAACGAAAAAAAAGAATTTGTTGTAGCAGCAAAAATATGTGATGTTTCAACACATCTTGAAACAACAAATTTTTTTTGCAACAGTTACTTTTTTTTATTGCCGAAATATATCTTTTTTGCTGACAGAGTAAAATCATTATGCATCAAATTTAATTGTATAGTAATTCTACTAATTCTGCTCTGATAGAAAAAAAAAAATTGTTGAGACAACTTAAAAATAAGCTACTACTGCAAAAAAATTCATTTGTCTTTACCTTTTACTACGATCTGATTATTTTTTAATTGTAATCAAAATTTGGTCGAATTTATTATATTTTCTACAAACTTTATTGTATTTTTCTGAATTAAAATACTTTTTTTTATCATTCATTTTCATGTCAGCATTGTCACTTGTTATATAATAAAAAACTATTCTCTTAATATTTTTTTTTATAAATGATTCGAGATAAGTATTTTTCAACAATATTTTTTTAATGAAGTTCAAATTTTCCTTATAAACATTTTTACAATTTTAGTAGCCTGGTCAACTAAATGACGTAAAAAAACCAACTTTTTTCGCATTTAGGATGTTTAAAAAAATAATCCATAAATCTCCCAAAAGAAGTTGGTCACAGTTTTTTAAAATTTTATAAGAAAGTGAGTTCACTCTAAACTTGGCAACAAGATCGAATATCATAAAATAAAAATCATGAAGCCAAAAACAAAAAATGCGTATATTTTGAAACTAATCTTTGTATGAGTTCAAAAAATTACTTAAAAAATCTTTGATATGGTCAGTGAAAATCAAATTGATTCTGAATAAAATGACTCTCATACACTTGTCTTGGGTCGAAAGGGAAAAAATGTCTATATGAATGTCCTAATTACTCGATCCATGGATTTCCATTACTCAATGATAAAGCTTAAAAAAAATCCTTTTCTAAAATCCAGTAATTAAGGCATTTACCTCATATGAAGATGACAATAATGGTGATTGGGTTCAAAGTTCTGTCAGATTGCACGAAAGCAATGGGAATATAAACACTAACATTTCAAGTAAACCATCACTAGAATAAGAGGAAAGGCGGATTCTGGTAGAGTACGTGTAGAGGGCGAGGAAAAATATTCTTTCGACACGGAGAGAAAACTCTAGCATATTTGAATATCCTTTCAAAACTGAAAGAAATGCTTTCACAACTAGAGTTCTCTCACCGTGAAAACAAGCCCTGTTCTACAAAATCTTGCTTCTGCCGGGGCGAATCATCTGCACGTTGTATTACTGGGTGAACGTCACACAAACACAGAACGAGTGTTACAAATGGTTGCAAATCTCATATAACAAATGAACACAATCAACAAAATTACTGTTGTTATTTTTGAATTGGAGTTTCAAAACTTGGAGTGAATGCGTGTGTGAATGTGAAAAAATGGGAGAAATAAGGTGACGGCTCGTACACGTACACGCACAAACACAAAAGATCCACATTTCTGGGACGCTTAACTGCTTGGCATTGACCTTGACCTTGTGTCGCCCTGTTGTTCCTACCGCTGACTGCACAACCTCCGTTGCCGGGGTTTACCTAGCAAAGAGACGAACGGCGAACCACCCATGTCCCGTGTGCGGCAAGCATTACGTTAACGAAGGAAGCCTTAGGAAGCACTTGGCCTGCCACCCAGAGACCAGTCAGCTCAGCACGAGCCTAAGGATGTGGCCTTGCTCCGTTTGCCAGGCCGTTTTCACCCATGAAAGTGGTGAGTCGACTGTTTCAGCAAACTTTAGTTACAGAAAACATAATTTTGATAGTTAAACAAACGCAATGATTGATTAAAGAAATAATCTGTGATTATATTGATGATTATATTGATGCTGATTAAATTGTTGTATGTAAACGTGGAGGTTTGTCTGGTGGCCTAGTGGTCTAGTCACTTGGCTATGGACCAGAAGGTCATGGGTTCGAATCCCGGCAGAGGCAAGAGTTTTCCTGGGGATTGTGCGGTCTTTCGAACTCATAACCACTGGTCATTTTGTGGTATTTTAGTTTATGGTGCGGTTTTTAAGTGTTTTGAGTCAAAAGCGAATGTGAGACATTGCAATGTTGATGAGGAATCATTATTTATTGTGTTGTGTGAGAAGTTGGAAGGATATTGTTTTAAAACCCATTTTTTCCAAGTGTGATGTAGTTTTATAAATTTTCTTATTTATCAAATGAATATTAGTAACAATAGTTTTATACACGAAAAACACATCCTGTGATTTTGTTGAATACTGGTTGCTTTTAATAAAAACATAAATGAGTGCCATGATAGTTTTGATCATTTCGACAGTTTTCACAGTTTTGACACCATCAATGGTCTTTACAGATAAATAATTCATAAGATTTGTGTCAGCTTCAAAAGTTGAGAAACGTACCTTTTTTTTGGCAGTTTTTAAAAAACTGGATATTTGATGATATACAACAGTTTAAAGTTCTTGATTTTTCAACAAATATTTTTTTACAATGAAATATGTTGGTTTTGATGATTACATGTAAAAGTCATTAGAATTATCATGAGACTTTAAAAATGTTGGAACTATTTAAAGTTATAAAATTGTACAAGAATGTAAACTGTCACAAATTTTATAAACTGTCAATCTAATCAATAATATAGTTGAATTTATGGAAATTTCAAATATATCAAAATTTTTATAACTTTTTATAAGTAAGAACTTCAGCTGAAAAAACTGTGTAAGCTTTTATATGGCTTTTGACTGTGTCAAAACTGTCATGACTTAATTAAACTGTCAAGAAAATCGAAATTATCAAAAACGCTATTAACTCTGAAACTTCCAAAACTGTCTGTATCCTGTCGAAACTCTTGAAAAGGCTTTAAATTTTTTAATTTGCTGAAACTGTTGATTGCGTTTATTCTTTATTAACTCTGTGATTATAAAAAATCAATTTTGTTTAACCGATACAATGATTAACATAACTTTAACACTCTTTTCTAAGTGAACCGACTCTGAAATAAAAAATAGTGATAGCACTATGACGTAACTGATTTTTCTTGAAAATTGAAAATATAGCGAAAAACATTCATGATGTCGAATTAAAACTATAATGTAACACATTCTTAAATTATACGAAGATAATGAATTTTGCATATCGGAAATTATACTATTTCATGAATTCCAAAATTTCGTTTTTCAAATAAGTACTTTTAGAGTTCTAAATTTCCAAACAACACCGAATTTCCAGACATTTCAAAGATTTTCAAAGTTCAAAACTTCTCTGAAGTTTGGGAATCCTAAAAATTAAATAAGAAAACAATTTAAGGAACAGACATTCCACAATTGCATCTTTCTGTACTTACACGAGTAGGAGTTCAAAATTCACGTTTTTTTAATCGGAAAATTTGTTTTTAAAAAAATTTCCTGTCTTTCCCTGAAGAATTTTTGTGTACACATTGAATACAGTAGCACAGTATTCTCCTCGCCATAATTTTTCTCATTATTTTCCATCAACATGGAAACACTTGCATCCTAAAATTCCAAAATGACAACAATGTTTTTTTCATCTTGAATAAAACTCGAATCTTTTATCCATAAAATTCCTTATTTTCTTACAGGACTGTTATCGCACATGGAGCATATGAGGATGGACCCCAAGCACCAGTTTGCGGCGCAATACGTGCTGAGCCGGGCGGCGGCGGAGCGCAGAGAACGCGAACTGCTTGTTGGCTCGGCCAGTTTAAGCGCGAGTTTAGGGGTGCTTGGGGGTCAAACGGGAGCCGGGGGACCACCCAACATGCAACAAAACACCCCCATGTGTCCTTCGCCGTCCCACTCCGACAGCAGTAGTGGCAATGGCAGGCTTTCGTCAGCCGGGAGTGAACCTGGTAAATACATGATAAAAATAAAACAACATTCAACGAACCTTTACACCAAACTTCAGAACCCAAATTCAAATCATCCCTCATTCCCTCCCTTCCTCTCCCCATTCCACTTGCCTAAGCCCAAGATCAGATCTTTATTGACGTGAGCAGACTTCTACGCAGGCACGGGTCTGCTGAACAACAACAATAACAACAACAACAACAACATGGCGTCGCCGGGGCCGAGCAGCAACAAGCTTAGCGAGATGCTGAGAGCGTCGGCGGCGGCGGGGAACCAGGCGAGTTCGGCAGCCGCAGCCCAGCAATACCACGACGAGATGCAGTCACAGCAACGCATGGCCGTGATGGCGGCCGCCCTGAATTCTGCTGGCCTTCAAAACTCGGTGTCGCAAAACTTGTCGTCAGTCGATGTTGCGTCGCTGGCGGCAGCAATGCGCATGGGCAGCGGCGCGGGGACCGCGGGCAGCAATAACGGAGACATGGGCGGGCCCGGAGGACAAGGCTCGGGGGCAGGGCCCCAAGGTCCCGGTCAGGCTGCCGCCGCCGTCCAGAGCTCGGAGCAGGCCCTCATGCGGCTGCAGGCCGAGGCCGCACTGCGGCTGGCCGTCTCACAGGCAGCGGCCGCGGCCGCAAGTTCTGTCGGGAGCGACATGCGCCATCACCTGGGCCAGCACAACGGAGCTGCGGCCGCGGCGGCCGCGTCTGCTGCCGCGATGGCCGGACACCACGCCAACCAGCAGTTGTCACAGTCCGATGGACTCTCGCCTGACCTAGGTAACCTTTCGTTTTATTTATTCGAGTGTAATCTCTCTATGAAATATAAAAACTCTATCCTGACGATTCAATCAACGCTAACTGAACCCTTAACCTCAATATTAGGTTGGATTAAGTTGGGTTACGAACATACCCGAATCTCACAAAATGTCATACTTGAACATTTTCCTTTGTATGATGACAGGCGAAGCCCTCCGACTACAAGAGCAACGACTAGAACAAGCCCTGAGGCTGCACGGTGACCCGCGCGCCCTCAGCTTCACCCTCCAGCACGTTGTCAACCAACAGAACAACCAGCAGCCATGAAAATTCAGTTACTACTGAGACGAGTGGACCCCTTGGACGTCGTCGTCTGACGCCGCCGCTGTTCAGCATCAGCAACAGCAGCAGCAGACGAACGAGAGCCGCGGACTCAAGCGCAAAATGAGCGATATGCTCGCCGGATCCGCCGCCCACGAGAGCGCCCCCAATATGTCGTAAACAAAAAGGGCGGCGTTCAAGAGAGGTCATTAGCGAAACGTCACATGTCTCAGCAGTACGAAAACATTTTCCAAGCGATCAAACTACGCGCCAGGGCCGCGCTCGCCCCGTCACCCCCTCGTCCGCCATATTTGTCTCGCGCACAATACAAATGAGATTGAATTATAGCAGAGATTTATATAATTATAATAACAAGACGAGTACTCAACAGGTCGCTCTCATCGGAATAGCCTTCAATTTTCCAACTTCATCCTTGATTTCGTTGGCATGCTCTTCTCAATTCGGAATTCACTATTCCAAAATCCGCTGTATTTCGAGTAAACTTTTTCATGGAGAACTCTGGAGCGACCTCGATTGCCTTTGAATCTGCTCAATTTCTGTAAGCTTTCGAAAAAAACCTAAACAACTCTCTATCTTCTTGGGCAAAGGAATTTTTCGAATCCAGAATCGGTCGAAACTAACTTAAAATGATCAATTCCGAATGTGGGAAATTTGGTTAATTACAATCGTATTACAACCGGCAATGTACAGTTTCTTCATTCTAAAATTTCACAAATGCAATCACTGAAAATGCACTGAATAATCGATTTTCCAAGAAATGAGAAAACAGAAATCTAAATTACCGGTTGTAACACTCTCGTAATTACATAGTACGAGTTTTCCCACAGGGTTGTTCCCAATGAAATCGAGGGTTGATATCGGAATCCCGACGGTTCCTTCGATGAGGGCACGACGAGTGGGCAACGACGCGAGCGCCGCCACGTGGCACGCGCCCGAGATGTGCCATAACGATATACATATTGCGTATGTACGTACTACTAAGCGCTTGAGCGCACTTTCCTTCATACCCGCGGAGGTACTTGAGAGTACAAGAGCGCGCGGAAAGCCTGCTGCCGCGCAAGGCTCAACAAATTAATGTAATAATCGTGCGCGCACATAAACTCGCGTAAGGTTCCCTACTCTAATCGTAAAATCGCGTCTTAAGGTTAAGCTGTACATTGTATACATACGTCATGTACGAGGATGGTACGCGTGTGAATTTTTAAAACTACAAGGACGAGTTGTGAAAGAACGGCATTCCAATGGATGGACCGTGACGACTGCAAACAACAAAACTCTTCACTCATACTCACGAAATAACACGATATATCACAATGAACACACGCACACTCACACAAATGCGCGCAGCCGTGCTCGTCGTAGCACAAAAACTATTAGCACATAAGCGAACAGAAGAAAAAAATGATTATTACAGACAAGTTATATGACATATATTATATATACATACAAAGAGTATGAAGATAAAGAAAAAAAACGCGAGAGAAACGTCGAAAAAATGAGACAAGAGATTAAAATATCTAAATGCTGAATATTATATATATATATAAATATATAAATATAAAAGAGAGTGAATATTGAAGATGAAACGAATACGAGGTCTATGAGTTGAGAGGATAGGTTAGATAGGAATTGGTGAATGTGGGTTCACAGATGGCGCGCGCGTTTGGATCAAGATGAACCGCCGCGCGCGCCCTCCTACGAACGAGCGCGTGAAAGTGCGAATGGCGAGCGAGTGAAAGTGCTTGGAGAATAATCTGAGGTCCTGTGATCTTTATAAACGAAATATTTTTTTATTTCAAAGTAAACGCGTATAAAGTTGCGTCGTTTCCAACTTTTACTTGCAATATACCGTTACGTTCTCGCAATGTTTGGGAAGAAGAGATTTTAAAGGATAGTAAGAAGGAAACGAAGAAGGATAATAAAGACGAGCAAAAGATGAAGGCAAAACAAAAGTCATCAAAGTCCGTGTAATAGATTCCCGTTAGAAACATCGTCGAGCCATATGTTCTCATCAGCTTGCGAACCCGATTTCTGATACATTTTCGGCAAACCATCGTCAGACACAATTGAATAGCGTCGTCGTCATTGAAACTTTGGAATTATGATGATGAGGTCTCGCCAAGTGATAGCGTGACGATTATTGGTCGGTTGCAATTTTCCATTATTCAGTCCAGTTTTTGGTTACAGAGAGATTTTCCTCGGATTATGTAGTGTACATAATACATGCATCTCGATATTCGCAGAGTTACGGTAACTTGTCTGAGTACATAATGCAATAGAATTAGTTTCCGTGTACATACCTAAAGCGCGGGCGAGTGCATACCCTCGTCCACGCAACCAACGACAATGTTTTCATTCATTCATCATCGAGGATATTTGCTTTGCGTGAAATTTCAACGACTTGGGCGGATAATGAGCCTCCCTTCTCGCCGCCGGTCGATCGGTTCCATCGACTCGTAATTATTCCGTTATTTTTCTACTGGCACAAAAAGCGGTACGTCGCCCACACTGAGACACAAGTTAACGACACGCCCGATTGTTGTACAGCTACGATATAGAATACCATTCACATACACAGCTCTCAGTCACCGCACGTTTCGCTAACTCTTTGCTACCGCCATCACTACACCACCATGGGCACGACTAGCTTCCTTCATTTATCCTACAAGGGACCAACTTCACGAAGAACCTCTTTTTAACCGACCGCTTACCACTTTTGTCACATTTCCACACTTTCTTCGAGACTTCCAAATTTCAAGTACACACTCAGAGAAGGTCATTTCGGCTTATGAGTTTCAAAGTTTGAATTGAAAGGTCCCTGTGAGAAAGGCATGAAGCAAGAGAAGAGGAAATTCGCAAAACAAGATGAAAGTGAAAACGGAGCACACATCGTCGAGTGCCAATTGAGATATCACGCTTGACGATCCAACGATTCGGGGACGCAGAAGGTCGCGTTCAGGCGCCCGGACCGCAGTAACTCGAAAACTGTAAAAAAAGGAAACAAAATACTAATTTTAAACTTGCGCAAAGCACGAGTACAATAGGTCGTAGTGTATGTTCTGTAATCAATGATGAAGACAAAAAAAGAAAAAAAATAGCGCCAACTTTCGTTGGCCAAAAAAATCCCAAAAAAATTTACAAATGTATTGATTTACATATGCCCGTAACTCGTAAGCTCATTATCTTAATCTACATGTAAATCGCTAAATGTTTATAATCTAAAAAAATGCCATAGCCCGGATGCGCTGGTGCATACTCCCAGCGCATACACATTCACAAATACGACTCGACCTCGGATTATAACGCAATTGAATCAAGACAGGGAGAAACCCTGATGAACATACATTATCCATGATTGGACACATCAAGACACAGTTGACGCGGCGCGCGAATTCGCCCTTGTTCGCGCGTCGCAAGAAATAGCCCTGGTTCTGGAGCACGCACCCCGCGCGCTAAAACAACTTCATACACAGGACGCGGTCCTAAAAAAACCGCGTCCCACAACACGCCACACATTTTTACACACAACACATGCTACGGATATGTAAAGACAATTAATTTTGTAAATGAACATGATCGGACAAAAAGCTCTTTCGTAAAATTCGTGCCAAAATTACGTTTCGTTGATAACAAATGAAAAAAAAAAAAACATAAATAATAAAACGGGAGGATCGTGACCTCTGACACTCCGACGTTGACGAATGCGCGAAGAACGCGCATATCAAACACACCCGAACGAGACAATAAAACATGAAACCCGAATGTGACGCTGTTGAAACCCCGATGATACTGGAAACCGTTCCTTTAGTGCGGCTTTTATCGAGCAATTTAAAATTTCGAATGATGCAAAAGGAAACGATGAATTGAGCAAAACAAAAATTTTTTCCTTTTTTCCGACAGGATTTAATTTTTTAATGAAATAATCTTGCAGCACGAGTATATGGCAAGCGCGAAAGCCGAGGCCGTATATTTATGCGAACAAACCGTAATAATGCGCAGCATGAAAACCGACAGTCTAGCAGTGCGAGCGCCCCGGGTTGCCCCGAGCCTCCGTGATTAAAAACCGGAATAAGTTGTTTAAATGTCCACTATATAAATGGAAAACCATAGGTGTTAAGGCGCCGGTCCCGGCCTTGGGTCCGTTCCACGGGTTACGCCCTGGACCGGACCCAACGGTCGGTCACGGCGCGCCTCCGAGCTTTCGTTCAAGGAAATAACGTGCGATATTCGTTTGACAAAGCCAGGCCCCGTGGCATTCGAGTCCGAGAGTCCGAGTCCAAACTGATAAACCATAAGCAAGTTCTCGCGATCGGCTGAGAGTATAATTGGAACCCAAATTGACCTTACCCTCAGTGGCTACCTCCGTCAGGGATTTCCGTTACAGCGAATCTTCAACATTTTACCGTATATCTCACAACAATTAGTAGTACCACATACTTGTAGGACAGTAATAACAGTGTATCGCAATAAATAGGCAAGCTTATCCGGAGCACGTCGTCTCTTTCAATGTCAACCCGACGCGTGCGCCGCCACGCGCAACGCTCTGCAACTCTTCCACCGAGGATGAAATGGCGGCGCAACTGGCGCGCCACGCGACGGAATGTAATGAATGTTCGTAGTTTAGCCGACGTACGTCGTAGTCGCCGAGGAAAAAGAGGACGAGAGATGGCGCAGGAGCGAAGGAATGCCAACGGCGACTACGCGTTATGGAAGCGTATTTAAACTGTACCAGATTTATTCTTAACCGTAACCGTTTTCACACAGCAGCAGCATCGGCGGCAGTTGAACGAGCAGTTATTGTTATTCATACATACGATACCATAATACAGTAAAGACATATAAGCAGACACAATAAAAGAATCGCGGAGGCAACCACTGGGGCTTCAAAAACGGACTCGGATTTCGAACGCGGAGTAATCTATTGTTTTCATCAACTTCCATTGACGAAAGCGACATATTGCGTTTGTTAACTTACGGCGTTGCTTTCACACAATACAAACTCCCCCCACACCCTACCAAATCACAACAACCGAAATCCCATCATCCACGTCTAGCAGAAACATTCCAAAAGTCACGTTAAGATTCATGAAAAACAATCGTACGCGGTTTTTGGTTTTGTTTGAGTTGTTTTTGTCAAATGCGCCGCCAAGTCCCGCGTGCGCACCTCTAGCTTTCGGAACTCGTGTGATCGCGTTCGAAATTCTATTCTAGTCATGAAAGGTACAAAGCCAACGGCAACGATCGGTACTTATTGTGTTATACTTTAATAATGGAATTAAAGGATTAAAAATGAAGGAAAAAGAACAAAAAATTACGAAAAAACGATTGGAGCCAAGAGAGAGGTAGCGACACGTGGGACGTGAACAAACAACGACAAACAACAGCGTTGACAAAATCTAGCCTTTTGTTTTTTGTATCAGTATCGATTAACCACCAACGGATCGATCCATCCCTATAATGTAAGCGATAAAACGACGCTCTTTTTCAAAGGATGTACGGTGCGAATGAATCCTTCTCAAACTCTGCCCCCCGCTCCCTCCTTTCCACCCTATCCTTTCCCTGGCAACGCAAGTTCGAAAAACTTGTTTTTAACGAAAATCGAGATTTATTATGTATAAAATAATGAATTTGGAAGCAATTTTAGAAAAGTATTTTTATTTTTTCGGTGATTTATCGTTGCCAGGGTTTTTTTCTTCTTCGTTTCGTAGTCTTACACCTCTCGTGGCAATTGAAAGCGTATTTTACAGTGAAATTGGTTTCGGTACGTTAATCGGAAACTCTATTAGACTATAGGCTTCAATAATCATTACGCTATTGTCGTCATTATTATTACCGTTATTATTACGTTATTATCGCCCATTACCTTAATCGCATATTGTACGGTTATTATTGCTACTATCTTGATTATTACCTTAAATATTATGATTGCTATTACGAGTATCGATACGGTAATTTTAGCTTTGTTGATGTTGAAGGTGTTTTTGAAGTAGAAAAGTGTCTTACGCGGGCACACGACTGAAAGTTCCGTTAAAGATGATTTTTTTTCTAGGTGAGTCGGATTTTTGTAGCGGTTCACGCAACTCGTCACTAATTAAGCTTTCGTTTGTACATCTCTTTTTTTGCCTTGACGTGCGCGCGTTTTTCATTTTCGCCCGTTTTAAATTGTTTGCGTTGACGCAGCTCGTGCACCAATTGCCATTCAAGTTCCTCGCCGACTCGGAAGACAACTTTTTTGGTGCTCGAAGGGATCGGGGATTCCGGCAATCGGTGAACGAAACGGCGTACTCGAGTTATGTTTGCTTCCATTTCTAATCGGATTTTTATATGCATTGTTTCGATTTAACGTTACGTCCCTTATTCCCTCGAACACCAACGACTACAACGGTTCGTTAGTTACTATTGTATAATTTTCGTAGACTTTCGGTGCCGAATATACACTGTACGTTTGTTTTGTTTTTTTTTAAACGCTCAAACTAGACGCGATGTTATTTGTTGCAACGTTTGCCCGAAATTTCAACGACTCGATGTGATACGTGCACCTTTTTTTTCTTGTTCGTACTTACGCTGTAGAAATTCAAATAAAATACGCTGACGATTGTCGTACTCGGAGCCGCGTCGAAGAACGTGCATTTATTGATTGTCGTTGTTGACGTTTATTTTTTTGCCGCGTTTGGGTTGTTTCAAGTTACTCGTTTTACCGATACTGTTTATACCCCCCCCCCTGGACCCAACCCCCCGCTCCCTATACAGGTCCTTGAAAACGCACTGAAATGGGTGCGTGCATTAACGTGAGAAACGAGGAAAAAGCAAGAGAGTGTACGACGTGATGTAAACGAACATACAATGTTTCGAGTCTCTTTGTTGCAAGTGTACACTTGTGCGATGCCATACTCTAGATTGCATTATAACGAAAGGAAAAGTAAAATATTTCAAACGAGGTATACGTTTATACGAGCCACAGTTGCGAGTACATAGTACGCGGTGATTTCGAATTTCGGCGACGAGAAGCAATACCGGATCGACTTGACATCTTTTGCGAGCCTTCGGCACTCGAGTGCAATCGATCGATTTTATAAATGCCAGAGCGTGAGTGAGAGAATACGTACGTTTCGAGAAACTGCAATTTCCGGACTGTTCAGTTGTAAATAATCTTAGGCGGTTGAAAAATTACGTGTAAAATCGTATTCTTTAGGAGAGAGATCAATGTTTAGGCTAACGAGTAAAAAAAGTAAATGGGCGATTGCGGTGGAGAAGAAAAAAATGCAAAAAAGGTGTCGAAATTGACGATACGTCTGAGTGTGTGTGTGTGCGTGTGCGTGCGTGAGAGAGAATACGAGCTATTGAAAGACTAGAACAAAATTTTACTACACAAGTGGACTAGAATCGCAACCGATGGGCATTATCGAGATGAAAAGAAAAAACGAAATGTTTGAGAATATAAAAAACTTTTCGCTGCGTTTTTTTCAGTGGATGAAAAAAGCGTCAAAAACTATTTTCATTTTATAAATTATAAATATATATGTAAATGAGAAAATATACAGCGACCTCCAAACTGGATAATTATATTGTGAGTATAATGATGTAAAAGAGGCGAGGGAAGGAAAAAAGCCACAAATTATTGTATCTATATTCGGAAGTGATGATAATGTATTCGAATCGTGATTATTATTGTATAGTTAAGGCGAAAGTGGACATCTAGGCAAAATTGTATTATTATTACGATTATTGCGATTATACCGCGGTGAGAACAAAAGAAAGAAAACAAGATACAGCCATTGATTCCGAAATCGTAGTCGAGGTTCCTTCAATGATTGTTCATCTTTCAATGTCCCATAATTCCTTCAGCCAATAGACCGGAACGTTTTTACAGGCCACGGAACAGGTTTTTTTTCATCACGATCCATTATCAAAGCAATAGAGACTCGCGAAACATCCAAAAAAAGGCCGCCTCAGCGCCCACGCGCTTTGCCCCTTCCCGTGGAGGGGGTAAAGCGCGCGGGCGCCATCTGCGCGTCTTTTTCCAACATTGTTCACTCGTATACGAGAAAACCCACAATCGTACTTTGCAACAGCAACAACACAGTAATAGCAACCAGCAACAACACGCGTTTTGTTCATTTTCACGTGCAATGTTACTTTTCCTACCATCCCCCGCCCCCGACCCCCTGGAAAACCCTCAGTCCCGCCATCCCCGACTACTAGTACGAGCGAATGATTATAAAAGAGTGTAAAAGAGAAGCATCGAGAACGACTTTAAAAAAAAACACACACACATATTCGTCGGACTGTAGGGATATTTTGCATTACTTGTGTAAACACGAGAACTTAAGGAACAAAAAGTATCATTAAAAAAAAAGGATTAAAATAAACCCAACGCAGATGCGAAAACAAAAAAGTGTACCAACAAAACATTCGTACCGAATTGATTTCGTTTCTTAAATAAAGAATGTATCTTACTTTCTCGGTTGCATTGACTTTGAATTTCTCTCTCACTCTCTCTCTCTCTCTCTGAATATGTATAAATCTGTCTCTTTCTCGTTTCATTTCTGTGCCTTGAGTTTGTTCGTTCTTTGTTTTCACGTCGTTTTTCGACACTTGTTGCAACGGTTATTTCATTATGCCATTTTACTATATTGTCATTACGGTTTATCATAATTTTTATCATTACCGCATTACCATAGTGATTCTTATCATCATTTATTACGATTATGTTACTATTGATTATTACGTGGTACAATAAAAGTTGAATAAGTGATCAGCTGGTGTTGTGTTGATTGTCTAGGTCGGGGCGTTCCGCTTTGGAATTTAAAAGATTTCGTTTATATTCAAACTTCAATGTTTATTCGAACTTATTCATATTCATACCAGCGGATTTTTTTTGATCCAGGCATTTTTCAGTCGGAGAGCGGAACTCAAGATTCAAATCACTGAATCTAAATAACAAATAACAATAATTAACAACAATCAAAACAAAAAAACAATGATTAACAACAATAGCATTGATAAATAAACTTCATTGGAGGCTCAATAAAAACTTTACATACTCTTAGATAGTCATGGTAATAACCGTTCAACCACTTATTTTTGTTTCCAAAAGTTGCAATTTTTCTCAAAATTATCGATTGAAGCACAAACAACCAATAACTGTTTTAAAGAAAATCCTTTAGTAATACGTTTTTTGACATTTTTCGCAATCATCACAAACAATCGCAGCTTTTTAGGGGGTCCAAACATGACGTGTATTGCATACGATTTCTTATCACTCGCAGTTATCTCCTCAAAGCGATAAAGTAAGAGGTCAGGCTCTTCCCACGTATTTGTGTACATCCCAGCAGTCTCGAATCCGAAGCTTTCGAACGATGTCGCAAATAATTCGAAATTTGATATTACAAGCTCGGTTTTCACACTCCGCCACTTTTTCGACACAAATCAAAAAAACGTGTTTGGCCGATCTGCACGTGAAGCGAGGAGGCAAAATGGTGAATTTCGCGGGTTGGACGTTACCGGTTCTGTACAGAGACTCGGCTATCGCAGCTTCCCATCAACACACGAGAACAAAAGCTTCGATTTTCGATGTCGGGCATATGATGCAAACTCTTGTCAGCGGCGGAAAAGCTGCTAAATTCATCGAATCTCTGACGACCTGTGACCTTGAAAATCTCAGTGAAGGTTGCGCGGTTCTAACCGTTTTCACGAATGAAAAAGGTGGTATCATGGATGATTTGATAGTTACGAAAATCGAAAATGATCGATTTTTCTTAGTGTCGAATGCTGGGAGGAGGGAAGAGGACGTGAGGTTGATGATGGAGGGGAAAGTAAGTTAAATTAGTATAAGCGTTAATCAAGAACCAAGATTTGAAAACCTTTTTTTTACAATTTGCTTCCAGAAAAAATTTGAAAACGTAAATTTGAATTTTCTCGAGCCTTCAGAGCAGGGCCTTATAGCTTTCCAAGGCCCTGCTTCAGCCAGTATTCTGCAGCAGTTGGTCGAAATTAAACTTGAAGAATTAAATTTCATGGAAAGCGTAGAAACCAAGTTTGATAAAGTCCCTATACGCGTGACAAGATGTGGATACACTGGAGAAGACGGTTTTGAAATTTCTGTGCCTGCAGTTCAAGCAAGAATTTTAACGGAAAAATTGTTGGAAAATCCGGCTGTCAAATTGGCAGGTCTCGGGGCAAGAGATAGTCTCAGGTATAAACGTGCAATTGATGAATTTCAAAAGTATTTCATGTTTTTGGAGAATGAACGTTTCAGAAATTGAAGGGAGAGAGATTGATAATGAAATTTGGTGTTTCATTCTTTCACTTTTGACTGATTATATTTTATTATAAATTTTCGTACTTGGCTTCTTTGGGTAGATTGGAGGCCGGTCTTTGTCTGTATGGTCATGACATTGACGAAAGCACGACCCCAGTTGAGGCTGCACTTTCATGGACAATAGGTAAACATAAAAAAATATTCATCAGAAATATCATTTCAACATTTTCGTTTCATTACCCTTACGGAAAAAACAGTTAAATTTTCATCGTAGGCTGTTGAAGTTTATTGTTAACGCTGTCATCTTTCCATTTTTTCACGTACAGCTAGACAACTTATTTTACTTTATGACGATTTACTGATTGATAAGGTTCAACAATTATTTGTTAGTTAATTATTTTATTATGACAATTATTTGTCGCAAAAAAATTTATAGATCATTCGAATTTGGTATATCTTCTTAATTTCCCAAAACATATAAAACTTTGTCAATTAGTAAATGACAGCACGTGAAAATTGATTTTAAAATGAAACTTTGCAGCGAAACGTCGCCGGAAGGAAGCCAATTTCCCAGGAGCACATATAATCTTGCAACAAATACAATTAGGAGTTCGGAAAAAGAGGGTGGGATTGCTGCTGGCGTCAGGACCACCAGCAAGAGAGGGCGCTTCCATATTGACGCCAGAGGGAGAACGCGTCGGAGAAGTGACCTCTGGAGGCCCTAGTCCGACCTTGGGACGCCCTATAGCCATGGGCTACATGCCCCCTGAACTAGCTCAAACTGGAAGTACCGTTCTTGTCGAAATACGTTCAAAAACTTACAAAGCTGTTATCACCAAAATGCCCTTCGTCAAAAGCAATTACTACAAAAAACCCAAGAACCCAATTTAAGTCTGTTGAATAAAAAGTGAATTATGTTGTTCTACTTGTCATTCACTTTACCTGACATTTGAGATAAAATTTTGTTCAATATTTTGGTGTCTGTGTAATAGTTCTAAAGTTGTTTTATGTTATTATTAGGATTTAAAACATTTTCAGTCTCAGGATTTTTGATCCAACGACAAAAGTAATAAATAATAAAATTTTTCATCAACGAAACATCATCACGACTAAATTATTGAATGAAGGCAAAGGATAATATTCAGTACTTTGAGATTACATTTTTTTCATTTTTAGGAATTTATTTTAACAGCAGTGTGCTTATTATGTTTTTTACTTTTTCAGAAATTGAATTTTTAGTTGATTTTTAGCATATGATACAAATTTTGCAAATCAAATTAATTTCGAAAAATTGATCGAATTACAAAATGTGAAGAAGAAAAAATTGAATGATAATGGTGCTGAATATCTAATTTTTTATCTTTTTTTGAAAATAAATCTATGCAATTTGTTGACCACTTTTTTTATTGAACATGCTAAGCGTAAAATTTTCGAAAGTTTCTCGAACTTCGTATTTTGTAAATTATTATTAAGTATTAATATACAAACATTATATTATTTGTGTCAATCAATTTTGATTTCAGGATTAGGAATTTTCAAACTCATAGTTTGTCAAATGTAAAAAGTCAGGAATATCTGAAAAACTCAAGTTTTGAAATTACACGAGGAAAAATTAAGATACATAGTTCTTGATTTCACAGAAAAATTGTTATTTGAGAATATGATCTATAAATATAAAATGTATACACTAATTTATAACATTGATAACTATTTTATATTAATTTATTTATAAAATTTATAACACTTATAACGCTGAATATCAAATTTCTCTACATTTTGTTGAAAATAAATCTTTTTATTTTTTTGACTATTTTTTTTGGAGGAGAGCTCATAATTTTTGAAAGCTTCTCGACCTTGGTATTTTATAAATTCTTTTTAAGTAACATCCAAATTTCATTCAATTTGAATGAATTATTTAAATGTCGGAATTTGACATTTTTGAACTCATAGATTGTCGAATGTAAAGAGACTGAGATATCTAAACAATTCAAGTTTTGGAATAATGTGATCCAAAATCAAAATATACGGTTCTTCCTTTCACAAAAAAAAAAAAAAAAAACAGATACACAGGGTGTACCAAAATCCCCATACCATAAAGAAATCCAATATTCTTTTTTGAATTTCAAGTCGAAAAGTTCTTTGCCACTTTTTACAAACCTCAAAATTAAAAAAGTTATTCAAGTTTGAAATTCAAACAAGAAACTCGCTCTTACGAGGAGTGGGGATAAAAACCACGTACCAAAATTTACTTAAATTTTCTTCATATGTTTCTGAGTCGAAAAGTCCTTTGCGACTTTTCGCAAAACTCAAAATCAAAAAAGATATCCGAGTTAGAAGTTTGA
Source organism: Platygaster orseoliae (assembly GCA_030522825.1). Classification (NCBI taxonomy): domain Eukaryota; kingdom Metazoa; phylum Arthropoda; class Insecta; order Hymenoptera; family Platygastridae; genus Platygaster; species Platygaster orseoliae. Next base: position 37,475 of record JAPYZL010040647.1, read on the forward strand.
ACCAATCAGATTTCTCAGATTTCAAACTTGAATATCTTTTTTGGTTTTGAGTTTCGTAAAAAGTGGCAAGGACTTTTCGACTTAAAATTCAAATAGGAATATTGGATTTCTTTTTGGTATGGGGATTTCGGTACACTCTGTATTTTATTTCTTCTCTTAAATTTGTTCCTTTTTATTACAGATTGAACTACCCACTTAAAAACTAATATGGTTGGCTTAAACAGATCTTTGGTCGTTATTTGACCAACCAAATATTATGTTCACTTAAATAATTTTTTATTTTGGAGAGGAGTTCAAGTTAGCACCAATATTCATTTTTTGACTGAGCCAAAATTCGTTTGAATTAAAAATGTATTCAAGTGAACCAAATCGGTTTTTAAGTGACTAAATGTACTCATACTGAAAAATACACCGAGAGAAATGGTTTGGTTACAGCAACCATTGATTTAGTAAAATATGGATCCACCAAAGTTTTGGCTACTACAACCAAAGCTTCTGTTATAGCAACTAATGCTCAATTTTCATGGCTGATGATTAAGTTGCAATAAACAATAATTTGGTTATCATGCCTAAAGTTTTGGTTATATTACCCAAAACTTTGGTGGGCTCATATTTTACTAAATTAATGGTTGCTGTAACCAAAAATTTCTCTCCATGTAGAAGACCTAACTTATTTAACATTTGTCAAAACCTTTTATGAAAAATCAGTTGAAGAAGTCACGTTGAAATTGAGAGCAGTTATAACTTATACGAACTTTGGACTCGACCACGTGATTACAAATTTACAACGGCAATGTATATAACATTACGTCAAAAGATCCCGATGACACGATATTTATGCCAATACGTCGTGTTTAGAGGACACAAGAGCTTCTTAGTGTCACGCACTGTGGCAGTGTATATTTTCAAGGCACAAGGGTATTAAACGAAGCGTCTCATGTTCTATTCTTGTTGTGCTGTCTTAAGGTTTCTGCGATGTACCTCAAGGTATTCCCAAATCCCCGACAATTCAATAAAGGCTCACTTAAGACTGTTTCGGATATTTCTCAAGACGTGAATGTCGCGATATATAGTCGACTATGTAAAGGGTACAAATGGGAGTTTTTCGCGTAGACGTTCGGTGCACCGCATTCAAGCGTGACTCGTCAAGTTGGGTCGCGACGCAACTGCGTGTCGAGGTCGTGGAGGCGCGGAAGACACCCCGGTGCGTTTTTATTGTTTTGTGAGAAATGCTGGAAACGCACGCGGACCAGTTTATGGGGCCCAGATTCGAGGCCTGGGGCAGCGGTCGCGGGGGCGGCCGCATGAGCAACAGAACCGTTGTGGACGAGGTTCTGCCGGATATGCTGCACCTCATAGACCCCCATTGGTAAGTCAACGACTTTTCATCGAAAACAACAAACGCATAAATGCACTGACAAACCGATCATTATTTGACCAACCATATATTTAGTTCAGATAAACACATTTTATTAGACTCGAGCAAATTTCGGTTTAGTCAAAAAAATTTACGTTTTTGCTTGTCCAAACTAAAAATATTTTACAGTCGACAAAATTTGTTCGTCTGCAATAAAAATTAATTTAAGTTAATAACAAAATTTTTAGTCGGTTTTTCAGTGTGATAATTTCAAATTACTTTTATTGTTCGTTTATAATATTTGTATGTTTTATTTTATTTTCAATATTTCCAAATTATTTTATCTTATTTTATTTTATTTCGAAATAATAAAACATTTCTTCCAAACTCCTAGCCAAGCATTTATGACAAGAACTTCATTTAAGAAAAAAATTTTTCGAAATCAGGGTTATTGTTATTTTTGAGTTAGAAATATTAAGGATTTTGCTAAACTTTGTGAACCTTAATAAAACTCGGTTGTGTCCTCTAGATTTCAGTATAAGTACATTTTTTACTGAAAAACCAATTTAATTAGCTCAAACAAACGTTTGATTGTTATTTAACCAACCATATATTTAGTTGACTCAAATAAGTTTTTAGTGCAGACAAATAAATTCTATTATACTCAAACGAATTTTTATCTAGTCAAGAAAATTTACTTCCCTCCTAGCTTGAATTAGCTTGTCCAAAATAAAAATTTTTGCAGTCAGAAAAAATTTGTTTGTCTGAAATAAAAATTTATTCATATAAAATGACAAAAAGTTTGTTTAGGCCAATGAAATCGGTTTTTTAGTATGCAGTTAAATCTATTATAAAAAGACACAAATTTAAGAGAAAAAATTATACCAGTATTTTTTTATGAAAGGAAGACCTGTATATCTTGATTTTGGATTACGTTGTTTTAAAACTTGAATTCTAAATCTAAGAATTGAAATCTAAATTCCGAAATCGAAATGGATTGGCTTAAATGATATGAAATAAGTATACTACTTAATAACAATTTACAAAATACAAAGATCGAGAAACTTGCGATAATTATAAGCTCACCTTCCGAACAAAAATTCAAAAAATTGAACAAATTCATTTTTAACGAATAGAGGAATTAGATATTCAGCATTATTAGTGTTAAATGATTTTTTTCGAAATTCAGTTATTCGCAATTGTTCGTTACCTCATATTTATAATAATGAAAATTTATTTTATCCAAATTTAGATTCGCGAGATTCAAACATAATGCATTAAATGAGCAGGAACTTCAAAGTTTTTAAAATATGGGAATTAAGTAAAACAATATTTTCATTAAATTCATTTTCCCAAAAACTCTGACGGTTGCAATAAAAGATGAGAATCGATTCAAAAAAAAAACCTAACACTTATTAACTGTTTAATTGCTATTTTTTTCGATTATCGTAAAATATTTCAGATTTGTCGTTTTTTTTTTGTTTTTTTTTTTTCGTGTGTCTTAAGTCATGTAATTTTTATTAATTTTAGAGTTTGTAAATATTTTCTGAATGTTATAATCATAATATTTTGTATATGATTAGAATCTTTTGTTTTATTTTGCATAACTATTATTATTAATTTTAAACTATTTCGAAGAATAATAGACATTTAATACAAATTTTGCGACGTTTTTAAAAATATGTTACAGTTGAGAATTAATTCAGATATTCCGAAATTTTTCAAGTATAATTTTACACTTAAGAAAATTAAAAAATTAAGAAAGTTCTCCAAAAAACTACAACAACAAATACTATTGCTATTATCATTATTATTAAGTTTCAAAAAACACTTGTTTTGAAGATTTCCAAGTAAATATCATCAATTAACTGAAGGAAAATTTTATTGTTTTCAGGTATCATTATCCACCTTTAAATGAAGTAAGTTGAATCAACTAATTTTAATGATTTGACATAAAAAATCATTGAAAGTAAAAAAATATAAGAACTGCGTTTGAAGAATTTTATTGTTGTAAATTTTCCAAATTATTCCTAATACTTTCAACGGTTTTATAAGCATCAATTTCGTAAACTTTGTCATACTTTTCCCTGTATTTTTTCAGTGACGAAAACCATAAAAAAATAATAAATATCCATTTTACAGCTATGGCATGGAATTATAGGGTGAGACTTTTTTATCTAACAACAATCATTCAAAATATAAAGTATCAAAGGTTTCAATTATTTCGTTGAATAAAAAACTAAATAGTTGATTCAGTTAACTTTTGGTATCAAATACTAATTCATTTTTCCAACAGATTCGTGATGGTAGTTATGGGATCAGTTAGTTTCATCGGGAATTTCATGGTAAATTGATTTTTTTATGCAAAAAGATTTATTGTCATAAAAAAAATAAAAACCATGGTTCAATCTTCGTAATAGTCCAAGATTAAATATTATCTACTCCGTTGTTTTTATATCTTAAAAAATGACAGCAGAAACTCAATCTCGGATTTTTCTAAAGAATCAGTGGTTTTTCATTTTCACGATAAACTTGATGTAAAACAAGCTTACTACTATTTACCATGAATTCTGCAGGTACTGTACATTTTCATTGGAACCAAATCGCTGCGTACGCCAACCAACATGTACACCATAAATCTGGCCATAAATGATTTTTTGATGATGATAGTCTTGTGCCCAATGATGGTATGCACAAATATTTCAACTAGATCAATTTTGGTGAAAAACTAAAATTATTGACTACGTATTTTTCTTTATTCACGCTGTCCTAAGGTTATTTCGGTATGTACAAAATAACTTATACAATTTTCAGATTGGTCACGTATTGTACATTTTTTTTAATAAATTAAAAAAATGATGTTTACTTTTTTTTCACGTGGACAAGTGTTACTATCACACCTGGGTAAGTGACATTAAGAAATAATTTGTCAAATTAATTTTGTTTGTTTGTTTGTTCATTATTCGACATTGCAAAATATGGCTGGGTTTTGAAATGATTCCGGTGAAAAATTAAATGAGAGTTTTTTTTATATTTTATACGTATTTCATTATTTATGATAGTAAAATATAATAGAATGTATAATGTTGTATGATTAATAATGCTTTTTGTTTTTGCAGTTACTCTCCAATTGAGGGCCTGGAAAGCATAACCATCTCCGACGCTCGAAATCAGATTCCCTAGGAGGTAAGAGTGGGGGAGTCTCGCTGGTCTCTCGACGAAATTAGCCATGAATTAATTTATAACGATATTTTGAAATCGCTGGATCTCAGTCAAAATTGATCGGATCAAGATGATTTTTACATCAAAATGATCGAAAGGCTTTAACGCTTCATATGAA
>JAPYZL010040661.1:0-20162 GCA_030522825.1 Platygaster orseoliae
GTGAAAAGGTTTTTTTTTAAATAAATTTATTCATGACAAATATTTGTAATGAATTTTTTGTTGAATTTGTCCGGATTTTGGTGGCGCACCCTGTATATCGAGAACAGAGTCTTTTAAAAAAATTAAACCTTAATGGAATCCAAAAATCATCTAAAAAATCAAGAAAAATGATTCGTATACATAAATAAATCATGAGAAGTCATATTTATTATAAGTTATGTATAATTGGTTTAAAATTAATATAATATTTTCTTTATCATCATTTAGCGAAATTTTTCAAAGCAAAATTCGCAGCAATTGAAATAGATAGTATTATATTTGTATAGAAATAAGTATATATTTTATTTTTGAAAACTAATGAAAGAATTTTCCCATTCGAAAATTTTTGAATTAAAAAACTTATTCGCAAAATATGAGAGTTGTTTAAAAAATTTAGATCTTTGATAGAACAATTGAAAAATGAAACTAACGTTAAATAAATGCTAGAACAACGAACTCGTAATTAAAACTGTTTTAAACTTAGAACAAATCGATTATTTGAAATCCTGCATCTTGTGACTTTTAATGAAAATTTATTTTCTTAAATTTGCGAATTTTGTGCGACAGTATACATTCAAATTTTATTAAAAAATAACTTATGGAATATTGTAAATAAGAATTTAGAATTGAGTTACAGGATTTTGTAAAATATTTTCTTAGTCAGAAATCATATTTGTAAAAGTAAATTTTGAATTCTGCATTTGTAACTGCAACAAAAATTTTTAATATAATAAACGATTCTGTAATTTCTTTTTTCTTTTTTAATTTGAACTTTTTTTTAAAGTTATGTCTTTGTCTAAAATTGCATAGCTTGTTGAAAAAAAAGTCACGTAAAACAATGTTTTTCTATTTAGATAAACGTAAACGAAATACTTCTTATTCGTTGAATTTACAAACATATTTGTTGTCATTAAAAAATCATGCATAAAATTTGTTAAAAAAAAATTTGAACGAATCTTTTTTGATATTCCCTGAAACTTTTCTAGAATACTAATTTTTTTGTGCATGTGTTTAGACACTTAGAAATCATGTATTTAGTTGTTGAAATGAATAAAAATTTGAAATAGAAAAAAAACTTCGCAAACACCTACTTGAAAAAATAATTTCTTTGATTTCTTAAAAACCTTTAATCTGTGGAAAAAAATTTTATTTTTTTTAATTTATAGAAACATTCCTGAGGTCAGAACTGTAGTTTTTATTGTAAATGCAGTTTGTCATTTAAAAATAACGAATCCTATTTATTACATGTGATAAATTTCTATTTAAAAAACCTTTTTTACTCAGGAAAACCGCCGATTTTCTTTTTCTTTTTTTTTTTTTTTGTCATTTGAAATTATATTTTACATTTATTATAAAAAGAAACAATTTCTTTTTCATAAAAAAATATTCGTATCAAGAATTAAAAAACTTCTAACAAATATTTTGTTATATTGAGAACAACTATCCAATAAAAAGTTTCTTTAATTTAAATTTTTTGTGCGAAGTGAAATAGTTGAAAAAAACAAATTGTTTCAAAAAAAAATTTTGTATCCTGGGAAACTATTTTTATCAGAAAAAACTGGTATTTATTTTTAAATAGTATTCAAAAATCATGAAAAATTTTTTTGCTCTCCGCTTCTTGTTTTTTTTAAAAGTTGTTATAGTTAAGACAGCTTATAAATTAAATGTATCCAAGGACATAATCGTGCATGTGAAAATTTTTTTTCCCATGCATGCGTAGAAATGGCCACTTTATTTTCATGAAACGCGGGGACAAAATCCCCTTTCTGGGGTACTCGCAAATAAGCAGGAGAAATCATTCTTCCTTAGGGAAATATTCATTTCTCCCGAATATCCGAGAAAAATTAATATTTCCCTTGGGAAGAATGATTTCTCCCGCTAATTCATGAATACCCCATAAAGGAGATTTCGTTATTGCGTTCCATCCAAACAAAGTGGACACTTCTACACATGCATGGAAAAAAATATTGTATGTTACACAAGACAAAAAGGATGATTCCAACTCGAGCACTTGCGCACTCGCTTCACTCGTGCCTAACTTTGCACTCGTTGGAGTCATCCTTTTTCTCCATTGTAGCATAAATATCTATTACATTTAGCATAACAATATTAAGATCCTAATTTAACGTTCACATCTTTAAGCGATTATACGATGGGCTCGTTATTGTAAAAAATTACAAAAAATTCAAATATTCATGCTACGAATAAAAATGAAGATTGTATAATTTTTCTCTTACTGTGATGAACCAACAGATGTTAGAATTCATTCCCATCTTTAAGCGATTATACGATGGACTCGATATTGTAAAAAATTAGAAAAAATTCCTATATTCATGTTTCGAATGAAAATGAAGATTCATCATCATAGTCTCTCAATTCCACGATATTTCATCCGTTTAGGTGAACGAAGAAAATTTCCTTACCAAACAAGCAGCGCCCTTTCTCGCCAATTATTCCGTAAATAAATTCCAACCCTTGTCGATCCCAGTAATTCGTCGATTTAATGTCCCTTTAAAATCGGAAACGAAAAACTCGCTTCGTTTCACGATCGAAACGGCGCATTTTATGCGACATTCACACCCCGTTAACACCCCTGGAACACATTGTAATTTTTCGTTAAACCCCGCGCGCTCCCCGTCCGATTCCGGTTTATTAACGCGATTTACCTCGCCGAGCGGATAAACATTCTCGAGAATTAAGTAACTATCGTGGGCTGGGTTTACGGGGAGTGAGCCTCAGCGGAAAATGTTGCGCTCGTGTGTCGCCATTACGCGCCGAAAGGGGACTTGAGTATGTGAAGCACGCGCTCGCATCTGCCTTTATGAGCGTTCCCCGCGTTTCTCCGCTTCATCCCAATTCTATCGGTAAGCTGCTCACGAGATTAAGAACGCCGTGGATCATATTAAATTTGCGATCGGAGAACGCCGCAGCCCACATCCCTCCGAAATGAGATAAATTTCCTAACCCTGATCGAGTGCCGGTGTTCGGAATCTTTACAGATCGCGTGATAGGGTTTTCCCTGGATTTCGGAGGGTTATGAATCGATGCCAAAGTTTTGCTACTCCGTTAAACAGGGCGAGAGAAGGTGATTTTTTTTGCACGGTATCAATTGTGCACGAGTTTATTGTGCACCGTATTAATTGTACGCGGGTCGATTGTGCACATTTTTATGAATTTGCAATAAGGACCATTTGAAAATCAATGTAGAATAGAAATTTGAAAATTCAAAAAATTTAAATCCAAAATTAATAATTTCATAATTAGAGTAATGAATTTATGAAAAATGTGCACAATCGACCCGTGCATAATAAATACAGTGCACAATAAACTCGTGCACAAATGACACCATGCCATTTTTTTAAGTTAGTTGTCATTAAGAATCAAGCGTTGGAGAGGCACAAAGATGTGTGTTGTCATATTTGTTTGTAACGTAAATGTTCTTGATTTTTAGAAAAATATGAAGAACTTGGGAAAATGTAAGAAAATGATGAAAAATTTTTGTAAGCTAATTTTTCATGGAAGTGGAAATGTTTAGAATAGCTCGGATTTTTTTTTGAATTATGAGAAATAAGAAATTTGAAATATTGTTTAATATTTCTTTAAAAAATGCAGTAAAATGAAGAAGATGGAATGATTTTGTAATGTATATTCACTACATCTCATTTTTACAAGACATATATTTGTTACTTTCATAAAAAACTGAATAACTGGGAATGAATGCGAAAATTACGAGAAATCTTAAGAAGTTGGACAAAACTTTATAAAACATGGGAAGTTCAGCGGACTTCATACAAAATTCAAAAATTTAACAATAAAAAAAAATTATTTCTGATTTTAACAAAGATACAGGCAAATATACATAAACAAAGGTAAAGATAAAAGATACACAAAAAAATTGTCATACTTAATTCTAACGTGAATAATCCTTTTTTCGATTTTTAGAAACATATGAAAAATTTCGGGAAAATGTAAGAAGATAATGGAAAATATTTTTAAGCTGATTTTTTATAGAATTTGAAATGTTTGAAAAAACTTGTATTATTTTTGGAATTAAGAAAAATCAGAAATTTAAATAAATGTTTAATATTTCATAAAAAAATGTGGTAAAATAAAGAAAATTGAATGATTTTGTAATTTATATTCATGACATCTCTATTATTGCAAAACATGTATTGGGTTTTTTCATTTCTTCATTCATGAGAAACTCAATAATTTGCAGTGAATGCGAAAATTACGAAAAATTTTGAAAAATTGGACGAACTTTTATAAAACATAGAAAGTTGAGAGGACTTCATACAAAATTCGAAAAATGAACAAATATAAAAAGAAAATAAATCCTCAATTTTAATCAAAGATACAAGCAAATATACATAAACAAAGATACAGGCAAAATATAAACACAAAAATTGTCATATTTATTTGTAATATGATTAATGCTTTTTTTGATTTTTCGAAAAATATGAAAAACTTAAGAAAATGTAAAAAGATAATACAAATACTTGTGAGCTAATTTTTCTTTGAATTTAAAATGTTTAGAAAAGCTCGTATAATTTTTGGATTTGTAAGAGATTAGAAATTTTGAATATTGTTTCATATTTCATGGAAAAAAATCTAGTAAAATAAAGGAAATTGAATGATTTTGTAATTTATATTCATTACATCTCAATTTTGCAGAACATGTATAAGGTTTTCTATTTTTACTTTTATAAGAAACTCAAAAACTTGGGGTGAATGCGAAAATTATGAGAAATCTTCGTAAGTTTGACAAAATTTTATAAAACATGTGAAGTTTAGAGGACTTTATACAAAATTCAGAAATGAATCAAATTTGAAAAGAAAAATAATTCTGAACTTCTAACAAAAATACAGGCAAAAGATACACACAAAAATTGTCTTATTTATTTGTAATGTGAATAATGATTTTCTTGATTTTTAGAAAAATATGAAAAACTTGGTAAAATGTAAGAATATAATACAAATCTTCGTCGGCTGATTTTTTATAAAATTTGAAATGTTTGGAAAAGCTGGAATTTTTTTTTTTTTTTTTTTGGTTATGCGAAATTAGAAATTTGAAATATTGTTTAATATTTCATAAAAAAAATATGAAGTAGAATAAATAAAAGTGGATGATTTTGTTATATTTTTATTACATGTAATTTTTGCAAAAACATAAGTTTTTCGGTGTTTTTTTTTTCATAATAAACTTTATAACTTGGAGGAAATGCGAAAATTACGAGAAATCTTAATAAGTTAGACGAAATTTCATAAAACATGGAAAGTTGAGAGGACTTCATAACAAATTAAAAATTTTAATAAATTTGAAAACAAAATAGTAAATTCTCAATTTTAAACTAAGATACAGGAAAAAAATAGACATAAAAGTTGTCATATTTATTTGTAACGTGAATAGTTATTTTTTTTGTTTTTTAAAAAAAGATAACAAACTTGGCAAAATGTAAGAAGATAATGAAAAATCTTCGTGAGCTAATTTTTTATGTAATTTAAAATGTTTGGAAAAGTTCAAACAATTTATTGAATTATGAGAAATTAGAAATTTCTAATATTGTTAAATATCTCATAGAAATAAAAATATATAGTTTAATAAAGAAAGTTAAATAATTTTATAACTCATATTCATCATATCTCATTTTTGCAAAACACGTTTTAAGTTTTACTATTTTTTCTTTCATAAGAAACTCGATAACTTGGAGTGAATGCGAAAATTACGAGAAATCCTAAAAGGTTCGACGAAATTGTATAAAACGTCGAAAGTTAAAAGTACTTCGATCGAAAAATGTCTTTCTCATTTAGGGAAGCTTCTTCTATAAACGGGGTTTTTCGCTTCTTGATTTTGAGCGTTTGAAATTATTTCTATCATATCAAAACGTATTCAATTGTGAATGGATCACCATCGAAGAAATTAGAAAAAAATTCTTTTAACCCACTTTTGTAAAACAAATTTGACGAAAAAAAAATGAAAATTCTGCAAATTTTGTTGTAGTTTTTGTAAAAACCATTTTTAGAAAAATTATATAAATTTTTATGTTTATATATAAATATTAATACTTTAATTTAACAATCCATCAAAAAAATTGATTCTGAATAATGTCAATAGTTCTATGAAATTCGAAAAATTAGTAAAGCATCACAAAACGTTTATTTCTTTGTAAGATATTCTGCAAAAACTTTCTAAATATCATTTTTAAAATGACATTGCTTCCAAAAATGTCAGAAACAATGTAAAATCATTTTACAATTATCCTCATAAATAAATTTTACCACGTACACCAGATGCCATTTATTCTGACATACCTATCATGACCACATTACCATAAATGTACATTTCCTTTCCATCACTTACAATTGCGTGACTCAATTCCTTATAATAACTCTTACTTACTTCCTAATTCTGAAATTCGTAGAAAAAAACCAGCAAATTAAACTTTCCTCACACAATCTATAAAAGCTTTCAAGTTCTAGTCATACAGCGCTTCAAGCTCGCCACGACACATCCCTAGAAGTTCGATTATGAATCGTTTTTCTAGCTAAAAGTTCCATAACTCTGGTGAGCGTTCATTCGCTGGCGCTTTTCCGTCAGTAGAAGTTTCGCGTCATGTTTGTCGCATTGCGCGCCGCGTTTCTGAGCCGTAAACGTCGCCGTAACTATTTGAGATTGCTAGACAGAGAAACATAAAAACACACTTGGCCTTTAGCCGGGCACAAATCTTCTAGCGAAAGCGCCTTTCGCTTTCTCGACTCGCGGGAGAAAAAGCTCAGCATGCACAAAAGAAAGAGCTAATTGCCGGGTTTCAAAGGACAATTATCAGAGCAGCCACACTCTGCTGAGTCCACTTATGGCGTCGCCGCTTGGCTGCGAGTTTTGCGGAAATGTCAAATATCAGGCTTTGAGGATTTTTCTACAAGAACTTTTTTACTTGGTTTTTGATTTACAGCGCATTTTGAGTTGCAACGAAAGTAGATGGAATAAAAGTAAATGCAATGGATTTGATGCAATTCAAGGAACTGAATTAAGTTTGTCATGTATCTCTGCTAATTGTTACACTTAAAAAACTTTTCGATTTGAAACATGAAGGACTCAAAAAACTCCATTCACAATTCTGCTAATGATGAATCAAGTGATTGAGAAGAACGGAAAAACTAGAAATGATAAAAACATACGAGTGCATCAAAGCAAGCCGGAAAAATTTGCTTTGCAGTGGCAAAATTGACGTTGACGTGGGACATGCTTCATCAGTTTGCGCTCAGGGTCCGAGCTAGTTGGCCAATTATCGCGAAGCTTCTCTCCCGATCACAGGCGAGTAACGCGTCGCATACAGGATGGCCAAAGAACCACTAGAGCACGCATGGTACTTGGAATTTTTTTTTTTTAAAACTACCTGGCCTCGTTAGACTGACTTGTATTCTAAATTACCAGGTTTTCGAAATTTCTTTTAATTAACTTGATTATTATTTCCATAATGATTAACTTGTTTGATTTTTTTTTAATATTCATCAAATTAAAAACAATTGAATTTTTAAATTATTATAAAATGCATTAAAGTAGCATCAGAAATATGGCAAAGATCTATCAGATGTTATTGAAATTTTAGTTTAAAGTCTTTAAACAGAAATTTGGCAAATGAGAGTTTCCTGAATTTCCACAATTAATTTATTTCTTCAAGATTTTCTCACAATCCAACTGAAAAGAAAAGCGAAATTAGATTTTCAAAACAGCTCTACATCTGGAAATAGTATTTTCAGAATTCTTCTTCTCAAGATTTCAAACTTTTTTACCAAATAATACTTTCTTCTTCCACTTCTGGTTTAATATGTTATAAAACAGTTTTCTTACTAATTGTAAGCTAATCTGACAACATGGTTTCAACCAATTCAACTAAGAATATTACCCTAATAACCACAATTTTTATTCGTGTTCCATGATTCCGGAAAAATTCCGGAGACAAGGTGATCGGTCATCGAAAGAAGCTCGAGCAATTCCGCGTAAATGTATTGTCCTGACGCCGTGGACAATGCGAGGGCTGATTGCGGAGCGTTCGGGCGAAAACTTGAGCTGAAAATAAAGCAAACGCGCGCCCGATGCCACGGGTGGAACCTTTGCCAAACGCAGCCACTCGGAATGCTCGAATTTCTCGTGCGCGCAGCCTCTTTGTGTGATTGTCCCAAACGACACTCGCCAGACCTCGTAAGAATGATGATGATAGAAGGAGAAGAAGTGACAAACTTTAATTATTTTAGGAAATGAAAGAGGATTTTCCTTATATTAACGATTATTCATAAGTTTGGTCGGGTTCAATCTGAGTGTTGACAGTGAAATCGACTGTCAAATACCACCTACATTATTTCATTTTTCATTGTTTTCATTTTATAACATAGAACGAAATTTCTCAAACGAAATCATGCCTTAAAAAAATTTCATTTTTTACTTCTGCATCTTACAGATAAAAAACGAATCCCTAATACCAACGTTAACTTTTTCCTAAAATTGCCTCGAGTAAAAATACCCCGTTCTACTGACGAAATCTGTGCCGAGAAAAGGGCAATCAGTTCTGCATCAGCGAGTCGTGCATATTTCATACTTATTTACGTATTGCGCTTTCGCGATCCTTTTTTTCTGCCCCGGCCAGATACACTTTTTCCCCACTTATTCCAAATCCCTGTTCACGCTGCGCGGTGCATTGTAATTCTGGCTGAACAGTTTTACTAGTGGCAAGTTCCTACGTGCCTCGAGTGTCAAATTCGACGTATAAAAGTGCTTGACTGCGAGACAGCTTCTACGTCGCGGATAATGTATCGCTGGCGCGTGTCACAGTCACTCTTGCACGTTTACTGTCTAGGTAAGTAATCGCCGAAAGGGCGGGGGAGGGCCAAGGAAAATGGTCATTATCGATAGGGTGATTTTATCATTAACTCTAATCATTGACTTTGACTTCTAACGCACTTTGATAGACTTCTGTGTTCAAGAGTGTTTACGATGAACACGAAATATCAAAATAATAACAATTACAACACGGTTATACTCACAATTAAAGTACAACAAAACTCCAGCAACGAAAACGAAGATGACAACGAGCAGGACGAGAAGCAAAAGGAGAATCGCAGGCCTACACCAAGGGTTGCTCTGGATCTCGGCCCTCAGCTTGCTCTCCTTCGTGTTCTTCTGCTCAACGACGCTCGATTCCCCGCTAACGTTCACCACAACCCCCTTATAAGTGTACTGGGGTGCTTTCTTCGCGGGCAAAAACCCATGATCATCCTCAGGGTCCGAGTAGACGCCATAAGCCTCGAAATTATGCTTTTTATAGCCTCCATTCATCTTCTCCGCACCAGTGGGCTCCTCGTTTCCTTCCTTTCTCACATACGCTGACGAGGAAGAGCTACCCTCCCCGATTTTGAGGGTCTGCTCGTATGACTTGTCCTGTCCTCTGGACATCGCATCGTACTTGCCCCTCTCGTAACTCTTTGAGCTCGTGAGATGGTACTTGCTCCCATGATACCCATCGTCGTACTTGTTATCGTACTCGTCGTAGTCGAAACCTTTGCCTCCGGAAGTCTCGTACCTAGGCAAGGTCCCGTACATCTTCCCCGGGGAATTCGAATACTTTCCTTCATACTTCCTGGATGCGAATTGTTGCTGCGCGGAACCGGTCGCGAGGTCGTACGCGGACTCGTGGGTCTTCACACCTGACTCGTAGCCCTTGGAAGGCGTCGCATCCAGAACGGTGCTCGAGTGATGGAGATCCTTTTTCGAACTATACCTCGAACCTCCGAATTCCCCATATTCTGGATAGTCGCGGCTAGTGTTGTATTGTCTGTTAACGTCTTGTCCATCTTTCGGGTAGTTTCTCCGCCTGATGGTGTCCGTCCGGTCGTAAGGCACATCCAAATCGGACTCCTGGTAGGTTCTTTGCTCTACCCTTGGGTTGAACCTCAAGCCATCTTCAGGGTATATTCTGTTGTTGTCGTACATGCCGTCCCTGTCGTAAGTTGCCGGTTTTTGGTACCCACGAGCGGCGTACCCTCCGGTCCTTGCATCGTACGACTCGTAGGTCACGGCTTCCTGATGGTACTTCTTTGCGTCATAGTCCAAGTACATGGAGGATCTGTGCTCGTTACCATAGTCCATCGAACCTTCGACCAGGTTGGGCAGTTTCCCACTCAGATATTCGCCACCGTTCGAAATCCCCGCTGCTCCAGCGGCAGCGGATTGGACGTTCTCGGCATGCTCCAGTAGGTTCGGGAGTCGCGAGCCCGACGAGCTATCTGGCGTGTTCTCTGTGAGATCCAGTTTTAGACCGTCGTTGCAGGCGGACCTTCGCATGATACCGCATTTGCATGATCGCGCTGGCTCGGACTCGTGCGGCTTCTCATGACATTGTCCAGGCCTGCTTTCCACCTACTTCGTTGACGACTCGTGGGTTTTGATCGACCGAGGGTTGTTAGATGTTTGTGGAGTTAGGGGAATCGTTAGTTTCGCTGCGAGTTGGAAGGCCGTGCGAATCTGGAGAAGAAAGAAGAGAAAGAGGGTGTTAGTAGTGTTAGTTATGGATTTGAAAGAAATTAGATTCAATATTAGATTATTAGATAGTTGGGATGGTGGTAGAAGGTATAGTCAGGTGCGAAAGCAGTTAGTGGTTTTGTGAGTTCGAACATATTCCGGAAGTGAAAAAAAAATGAAAAACTATCATTTGTTTACTAACATCTACAAATATTGACGAATAGTCTATGAAATTTAGAAAAATTCATAATTATATAAGTTAAAATTATCAAGAGTGTACTGACTCATACTTAAAAAAAAACGAGACGTTTTATCTCAGTTTTAAAAGAAGAATGATATTCAGAGTTCTTTACTACTAAAAAATAAAAATTATAAAATCATAAACTCTCAACGAAAAGTGAAATTTTTCTGATAAAATCTGTTCTGGAAATTTTTTCTGCCTCCGCTTCTGGGTACAGTAAAAAAGAGGTTTGATTTTCGTTATGCGGTTTTTTGCTGAAAAAAAATGAAAATTTCTTCAGTAAAACATAACTCTCTGTTACTTCGAAACCCTACGTTATGATTCACAGTTTTTTCATCTAAACAAAAGTATACGGAACAAGCACATAAACTTGATGTACTCAAGTAGTAGACTTTGTTTTTTCCGTGGAAATTGTTTTATGAGTTCCCATTACGTCGAAACTTTGTCGCAGAAAAAAAGTTTTCCTATGGACTACCTCAACCAGTAAAGTCATTTAGATATTCTGCCACTTTTTTCGGTAACCAGGAAAGTTTTGAGATAAGTAGACATTGTGAACTCATGATGTATCGAGAAAGGAAGCTTTTTTCAGAAAAAACAAAATCTGTGATTGTAATTAAAATGGATTCGTGTCTCTGATAGAAAGTGGAAATAAATAGATATTTATGCTACAAGGGAGAAAAAGGATGATTCCAACGAGTGCAAAGTTGGAATCATCCTTTTTGTCTCGTGTAGCATACAATATTTTTTCCATATTTTTTCCATGCATGTGTAGAAGTGTCCACTTCGTTTGGATGGAACGCAGGAACGATATCTTTTTTATGGGATATTCGTGAATTAGCGGGAGAAATCATTCTTCCCCTTGATCCGGGAGAAATAAATATTTCCCTAGGGAAGAATGGTTTCTCCCGCTTATTTGCGAGTACTCCAAAAAGGGGATTCTGTTCCCGCGTTGCATGCAAAGAAAGTGGCCATTTCTACGCATGCATGGGAAAAAATATTTTCTATGGACTGTAATATAACTTTTAATAACCCAAAACTACAATACTGACAAGGGCAAAAAAAATTTTTTTCGTGTAAATTCTAACATTCAAGCGAACAACAAATACGTAGTCACTATAAAACTCTAAGTGAAACATTCCTTAATCTAACAATATTCAAGAAATCTCAACGATTTTGCGTAACGTGCCGGAATGAATTCACGCCCCAGATTGCATCCTGCGCGGATGAATAGAATTTATCGTCCGCGCCACGATCTCATATGCCAGCTGATACAATGGTGTGAAATGATAATAATAATGGTCGCGATATCAAACCATGCGTAAGAACATCATCATGTAACACACACGCATTATCGTGCTCATAAAATGAAATATCCCTACACGTGATGTGAATTTTCAGTCCGAAATTACATTTAGTCCCGCGAATTCGCCACGAAATGAAACACGCGCAATTCGTTTTAATCTGATTAGAAATGACAAAACAATTGTTTTGATGATGTTGCATATTCACATCGATGCATTTCAGAATAGCGTTTCAATGAGAAAGATTTTCTGTTTCATTTCATTTTTTTGTTTTTGAAAAAAATTTCAATAAAGGTACGAAATTGATATCATTCTTATGATAAAGGTTAATACTTTTTTTGTGGATATTATTTTCGAATAACGCTGCAAGGTAGACGCACGGAATTTTCAGTTCTTAAGAAGATCGATGGCGAAGTCTCAAAAAGCCAATATCATGTTACTTGTTTCATATGCAAACCCGATTAGTTTGGATACGGCAGTCTGAGTACGGATATTGAAGATTGAATGCAGTAAGCAAAAAAAAAAAGAAAAAACAAACTCTACCTATTTCCAAAAAATGGAATCTTGCACTTTTAAGTATTCTGAAAATTATGTAAAATGCAGATATTTTCGTATCGTCAGTAAAATATCGGTAATCAACGTCAGTTTTTGGGTAATTTTTCAAAGCTTCACACTTGAAAATTTAATTACATTTACCAAGATTGAAAGGAATCATTACTTATACGTGATGTAAATAATAAGTATATCTAAAAAAAAATTTTTAACATTTCGTCATTTTATTTTGTTCATAACAATTTCTTTTTCAGTTATGTTAGTGATGTCAGCAGTAGCTGTGATTGACTCCAGTAGTTACATACCATACATGCGTAACTCGACGTCAGATGTCAGATCGTCAAAAGTCATTGTCAGTGCTTTAAGTGACGACTTCGTATTGTACAATTTTTTTGTCGTTGAATCACATTGTCTATTTGTAAAATTCACCAACGATCATCGAAATGAAGTTGACTTTCTTCATTTTACTCGCTTTTTGCGTTGTTTACTCCAATACTACTGTTGTTCGGGATTGCTTTCACAAAGGTAATTAAAAAATATGAAAATCAAAACCAGTTTTCAATTATTCACGTTATTTTTCGAATGATATTACTTTTTTTTTGTAAATAGTTAGATTCGAACAGTATATTTGAGTTTTTATTTTGTAATTAAGGATTTTTCAAGAACCTCATATTTAAGTTGAAGTGATATTACAATTCTTCGAAAGTCGAGAACGGCTGGCAATAATTTTTTATCGTTTCGAATCTTACTACTTTTTCAATTTTTTTTTTCAATTTACTTACTAATGATCAATCGGAATACATAGTTTTTTAGCTTATTGAAAAGAAATATTCCAAGGACACACAAAGGTCATTTTACAGAGCTGAAAAAACCAGATTTCTCTTAACTATAATCATTTATTTATTAGCTTAGAATTGTTTGAATACCGCTAAATATATGTCTCATAAATATATATTTTCAAAATGATTGATTTTATGTTCATTACCTTCGTGTTTTTTTTTTGCGATTTGAAGTTATAAAGAAACGTCTTCCTTGTATTGTTAAGACGTAATAAGTAGTGGATCACGTGAATAAGCAATAAAATTGTCATTTTTTAAACTGTACAGTGATTATGACCGATTGCGATAGAAAAGATTTTTAATGACATTTTTATAACATTTTTTTATCATACATATTCTCCATTTCAAAACTTGCTAATATTAGACTATGATTCATCAAACGTGTTCAACAACTTAATGAATATTTTTTCTTTCAAATAACTGTTTTTAGCGACAGAAGCCGAAGGCGTAGAAGTAGAAATCGATGATTGCGAAAGTGAACCTTGCTTGTTTCCGGAGCCAAGTTTTGTCGGTATTTTGCAATACTTCAGTAGTGAAAATGATGTGCAAAAGATGATAATTTTCACGAGATACAACGTCGAAGAAACTTGGTCTCTACACAATCCTTATGAGGGTCGGATTATATTCATTCTCAGAACAGACAGAGCTCAAATGTTCCCATATTCTCCATTTTATCTCGAAAAAGGTGCTATTTAGAGACGTTCATACTGTAATAATTCCTTGACCCTTATTTACATGATTTGTGTTTGTATTAAAAAAAATTTTGGGGAAAAGGTATATTAAGGGTGTATGTAGAAAAAATAATCCGAGGATGTTTATTTGAAAAACTATCGACTAAAAAATTTCATAATCTTTAACCTCTGAAAATGTATTTACTAGAGGCTGATTTCGAGATTTTTTTTCAATTTCGGAATAATAAGGTAATTAAACTATAGATCTTGATTTAAACAGTTCTTATCTAAAGTTCCATCACCTGTAATATTTTTTAAAAGTTGTCATTATTCGAAATATTGTCTGGTTTGCATACTGAGTAAAATGAAGTATTCTTAATTTAGTTTTTCTTTGAAAACTGGTATCAAAACGTTCTTTATTCTCTTTAGACAATTTCAACGTATTTTTTTAATAATTTGATGTATGCGTATAAATTTTTGTAAAGTCGTCACAAGAAGTATATATTATTATGACTTTTTTCATTTCAGTATAAAATGATGTTAATACATTTCTCCAAATTTTACTCAAAGTTTGAACCTACGAAACGTTCTTTGCCTACATGCATGATCCATATCGTAATGTTTGTTTAAGATATTTTAAATTTTTCAGGAGGAAAATACATGGCCAGATTGAATATACCTCTGAAAAATTTCCCTAAGAAAGTAAGTTCAGAGTTGTGTACTCAAGAAACTTCAGAAGAATACATTGAGTTTTATTTTACAGTCGGGCTTCACGATGGAAGTATCCTTGGTAAATGAACAAACAGGAGAATGGATAACGTGTTTCCGTTTCGATATATATAGCAATCAGCAAATAAAAGAAATATATGTATGAACCAGTATTTTTCAGTCGATTTTGCACGTTGCATTCACCGATATTAATGTACTTAAAGACAATACTCTTTTTTCAACACACTTTTTTTACATTATATAACATTTGTATTGCGATTATGTGAAATAATAAACACTAAAAAAGGTTTGAATTTATTCTGATCCTTTTTTTCTTCTTTTTATGGTTGGTAATAAAATTGTATATTATTTACAAAAGCTTGACTAGCTGTTCGTAAGTAAATAATTGTTCTATTCAATCATGCGTATGATACAAATAATACAATACTAAATAATCAACATTTTTAGTATTTTTGCAGCAGACAGCAACAAATTATAATTCTGCCAATTCTATGTCATTTCTTTTTTTTGAAATAAAGTTAGTAAGTTATTCGCCGACATTTACTAGTATCGGCATAACGCGATTTTCAGTACTTTAAGGCGAAGGGTTTACTCTCGTCTTGGCGCCTCCCTTGCTCTGACGCGCTTTCTACTCTCTGCGTCTTTCTCGGACATGAATAGCGATCTCTTCGCCTTAAATTCACGTTTTTGTTTGCGTATTTTCTCAGTCGTAAATTTTTTTTTTTTCATATTTTTCATAATTTAAAAGCTTTTCCGAGATTTATGTATAGATTCAAAAATTTAAATGCGCTAGAATGCAGTCGTTTCGTATAGGTACACATTTATAATTTCCGCTAAAATTATAAATATCTACAAAGTTTTTGTACATTTATAGATTACAAGTGCTACTAGTATTTTGTTTGATATTTTTGGATTTCCGAAAAACTCAATAGTACTTTCTTAGAATCATTGTTTTCTTTTTTTTTTTGTAGCTCGATGTCGAGTTACACCCCGGATTTTCAATTTTGCATCAAGCTGCGCCTGGTATTTCGAAAATTGTTTTCAAACTATTTTGAAAACCACGTGCTAAGAGCGTGCTAATTATGTACCAAAAAAAAATTAACGTGCTCTTGTGCAAAACGTTTTTTTCAAAATTTTCTGCAAAATTTCGAAAATCCGGAGTGTAACTCGACATCGAGCTACACCCCGAACTAGAAATGAAAGCTCCAAGAGTTAAGGTGAGTCTTTCATAATTACGTGGTAAGTATGTGCTCGAAGAAAACATGAAGAAAAAATTATAATAGGTCGAAGAAAATTTCCGAAATACGCGTTGCAGCTCGATGCACCTTCATTTTGGATTTATATTATCTCATGAACTGATATGTCGTTTTAAAAAAAATATTTTTCATATTTTTTGCATCTATATAATTCCAAAGAATTTTCTGGTTTTTTTTATAAAATTTTCTTGTATTTTGATGGATTTTTGGTATTTTCATAAATTCTTAATGGATTTCTAGATTTTGATGCTTTTATATGCAAAGTTTCGAAGATTTTAAGTATTATTATAAATTTTTAAAATCATCATATCTTTATGAATTTTCATTATTTTATGAACTAATACTATTTTATAAAAATATTTTAAATGCTTTTTGGTATTCATGAAATTCCGTAGAATTTTCTAATTTTTTGATGAGATTTTCTAGTATTTTTGCAGATTTTTCATATTTTCTGGATTTTTCTATAGATTTCTTGGTTTCGATGCTTTTGAATCAAAAGTTTTAAAGATTTTAAGTTTTTTCACAGATTTTCAAAATGATTAATATATCTTTTTCAATTTATATTATTTCACGAAATGATATGTGGTATTTTTCCAGATATATTTGTAAAATTTTATGTATCTATAAAATTCCGTAGAATTTTGTGGTTTTCTTATGAATTTTTTTCGTATTTTTACAAATTTTTAATATTGTCAAGACTTTGATACTCTGAGATTCGAAGTTTCGAAGATTTTTTGTATTTTCATAGATTTTTACGTTGAATATATCTATTTAGATTTATATTACTTCACGAGCTGATAGTGTTTTTTTTTCTTATGTATCATACATTTTTATTTTATATATTTTTTTTATAACTTGTTGAAACAAATTCGGATATTGAAGATTGAATGCAATAAGCAACAAAAAAAAATAACTATTTCCAAAAAATGTAATCATGTACAGATAAGTATTCTGAAAATGATATAAAACGAAGATATTTTCGTAACATCAGTTAGTTATCGATCATTAACGTCACTTTTTAAATAATTTTTAAAAAATTGACGCTTGATGATTTATTTACATTGAACAAGTTTAATCCAAATCATAAGGTATACGTGTTGTAATTATATCTAAAAATTTATTTCCATATTTAATCGTATAATTTTTGCAAGTAATGAAAATGTAATATATTCTAATATTTAATTCATAATATATTTTTTTTCAGTTACGTTAGTGATGTCAGCAGTAGCTGTGATTGACTTCAGTAGTTACATACCATACATTCATAACTCCACGTCAGTCAGATCGTCAGAAGTTATTGTCACTACTTCACGTGACGATTTTATATCGTACAATTTTTTTGTCGTAGAACCGAATCGTCTCTTTGTGAAATTCACCAAAGATCTTCGAAATGAAGTTGACTTTCTTGATTCTACTCACTTTTTGCGTTGTTTACTCCAATACTACTCATGTTCGAGATTGCTTTCACAAAGGTAATTAAAAAATATGAAAATCAAAACCAGTTTTCAATTATTCACGTTATTTTTCGAATGATATACTTTTCTTTTTGTAAACATTTAGATTTGAACAGTATATTTGAGTTTCCGTATTGTAAATAAAGATTTTTTAAGAACCGCATGTTAAAGTTGAAGTGATTTTACAATTCTTCGAAAGTTGAAAACGTCTGGCAATAATTTTTTATCGTTTCGAACCTACTACTTTTTTAATTTTTTTTTATTTACTTACTAAAGATAATTTTTAGTACTTAGTTTTTTAGCTTATTGAAAAGAAATGTTCTAAAGACACACAAATGTCTTTTTACAGAGTTGAACCTACCAAATTTCTTCTCGTTTATATCATTTTTATCTAAAATTATTCAATCATCGCAAAATATATGTCGTATAAGTTGGATTTTTTAAAATGTTTTATTTTCATCCATTGCCTTTGTATCTTTTTTTTATTTTGTCGATTCGAAGTTATGAAGAAACGCTTTCCTTTTACTGTTAAAACGTAATAAGAAGTGGATGACGTGAATAAGCAATGAAATTGTCATTTTTCACACTGTACAGTGATTATGACCGATCGCGATAGAAACGGTTTTTTTTTTAATTTTCATTAAATTTTTTATCATACATATTCTCCATTTCAAAACTTGCTTATATTAAACTATGATTCATCAAACGTGTTCAACAACTGAATAAGAATTTTTTTCTTTACATAACGATGTTTAGGGAAAGAAGTCGAAGACGTATTTATCGATTACTGCGAAAATGAACCTTGCTTGTATGTGGGACAGAGTAATGTCGGAATTTTTCAACACTTCAGAACTGAAAATGATGTGCAAAAGACGGTTCTTTTCACGAGATATAATTATGGAAGAACTTGGTCTCTACGTAATCCTTATGAGGGTCGGATTGAATTCATTTTCAGAAAAGACAAATATCAAATATTCCAACCATCCCCGTTCTCTCTTGAAAAAGGTGCTATTTAGAGATATTTATACTTTTACAATTCTATGGCCTTTATTTAATTGACTTGTGTTTTTACTAAGAAAAAAATTTTGAGGAAAAGGTAAATTAGAAGTGTACGTAGAAAAAATAATCCGAGGATGTTTTTCTGAAAAACTATCGAGTCAAAAATTTGAAAGTGTTTAATCTTATAAAATTTATTTACTAGAGGCTGATTTTACGATTATTTCAATATATTGGAAAAAACAGGTTATTGAACTATAGATCTTGATTTGAAGAATTCCACTAGCGAAGTTCTATCATCTGCAGAATTCTTGAAAAGTTGTCACTACTCAAAATATTGTCTTGTTTGCATAGAAATTTGGATCTATATTTTTGCCGAACTAAATGCTCTGTGTTTCATAGTTTATTCATTTTTTTGCATTTCCGTCGATTCCGAAGTTTTTTATTTTTCGCTGGGCTTACAAAATTTTACAAATTGAATTACCTACGCTCTAGCAAATAACCATTTATGTTCACAATTTTGTTATTAAAAAAATACTCCTTGAAGTAGGATGGTTATTACTTTTATACTAAATTAAATAAAGTATTCTATATTTAGTTTCACTCTAAAAACTGACAAGGAAACATTCTTTATTCTCTTGAGATAACTTTTACGTATTTTTTTATTTATTTGGTGTATGCTCAAGGATTTTTTAAAATCATCACATGAAGTATATATATCATTATGAATTTTATCATTTCAGTATGAAATGATATTATGAATTTTTTTTTCAAATTTTGGTACAAGTTTGAACCTATGAAACGTTCTTTGCCTACATGCATGATCTATATAGTAATGTCTGTTTCTAATATTCTGAATTTTTCAGGAGTAAAATACATGGCTCGATTTTTGATACCACTATCAAGTTTTCCTAAGAAAGTAAGTTTAGAGTTGTGTACTAAAAAAACTTCAGAATAATACATGGAGTTTTATTTTATAGTCGGGGTTCACGATGGAAGTATCCTTGCTAAATGAGGAAACAGAAGAAAGCATAACGTGTTTCCGTTTTGCTATAATTAACATCAGCAAATAAAAAAACATATGTATCGACCGAGATAACTTTTTAATTTTTTCACTGAAATTCTTTATTCGCAGTTGACAAGTAATTAACGATATTGTTGAATGATCCTGTGCGATTTTATAAAATTATTTTTTGGAACTAGTATTTTTTAGTAGATTTTGCACGTTATATTCACTAATATTGATGTACTTAAGGACAAATCTGTTTTTTTAAAACACTTTTTTAGCATTATATTACATTTGTATTGCGATTATGTGAAATAATAAATACTTAAAAAACATTGAATTTATTCTGGTCCCTTTTCTCGTCTTTTTATCGTTGGTAATAAAATTGTATATTATTTGCAAACGCTTGACTAGCTGTCTTAGACCATATAATACATGGACTGCTAGTCGGAAAAAGAAACGCCGGACAACATAGGAGAAACCGGTGTGACGTTCTCAGGTCAATCCGAGTATTGCCGATCATGAGCGAGTGTGCACGATCACGTCAGATGCTTTGTTTTGT
>JAPYZL010040671.1:0-16795 GCA_030522825.1 Platygaster orseoliae
AAAACAAAGTGTTAATAAATCCACATTTGTAAAATAAATTTTAATGTCAAAAAATGACGGTTGAAAAATAGGTCTTTATTAGTGTACTACCCCCTTAAGCTCTATATTTCCCACCGTTTACTACTTCAGGACCTGCACGTGCTACTTTGCGAGCTTATATTCGCAAACAGTTGATGATATTTGCAAAACTAATAATTTATTATCATCGTAAAATTAAAAAACTTCATTCAGGAAGAATTGCAGTTCTTTAACATTTATACTTTTCCTTTAATACAAGCGCGAACTTAACATACGATTTTGGCTATTTACACGGTGTTTCACCCTTAATCAAGCTTTCGTAAAAATGTGTGTAGTGCATTGAATAAAAAATTCCCATAAAAAATGAAAAAATTCGTATTGATTTTTTTTAAGTGTAGAATACTTGACGTTTAAACGTTTAATAGGAAAATTGCAAAAAATTATAATAATTGGAATAAAAAAATAATATTTCGAATCGTGTGAAATAAATAACACAGTTACGATTTTTGAATTGTAAATAACGAGTTGAATCAAAAACTTCCATTACGTAATGTGTCCTTTTTGTATTCTCTATTTGCTCGAAGTTTTTTTACCTCAATGTACAATTATTACATCTTGGAACGACTTTTCACGGGTATCCGATTTTGCGGAAAAGAACGGACAACTAGTCATAATGCCTTTATGGTCATTGCAAGGATGCAAATATACAAAATAGTCGATAGAATTCTAACATTTTCTCAAAGCACAACATAACTAGAAACTAAATTTCTTCGTGTTTTTGAATGATTCGTCATACACTATTTAAAAAAAATTTTTATATTTAATAATATTCTAAAATTCCAGAAGTATTTGTGACGTAGGTCGTAAAGAGAGGCCCTAAGAAGCAAACCGAGAATTTCACAGGACGAGTATTATTCTGTGAAAAACGTAAAAGGCAGATAGCAAGTAAAAAACTCGAGTTCGGTTATAAGTCCTAACTTCGACCTCCTTCCCCGCGTTCCCCGCTCCAACGTAATAATGGGCAATAGACGAGCGGGGTAAGGAAAGTTTGGAGGTACAGAAAACCAAACCAAAGCTGGCACTCTGCCGGCAGTGGTTCACATGCACGACGCGCGCTGCGAATAAGCCCACCTATCCAGTAAGGTTTGAATAGCTCATAATGGTGCGATTTTTCACATTACGCACTGTGAATTTGTTTCACATGATAAAGCAGCTTCAAAAGTAAATATAAAGACCGAAAACACAAAATCGAATTTTCACAATTTAACGCCTTTTTCTCGGTCTGCGACACATTTGGTTTTTTTACCGTTAGCTTTAACGTTCGCTTTACACCTATAGAAAATTGCGGAAAGTATAGTTTATAGCTATCATAGATACTACGTCTACCCCCCTTAAAAAGTCGAAAAATTCCACTTTTTATTAAAATGAATAACAAAATTGACTAATTGCTCCACAGCGATTATCAAACCATAGCCTCGACACTTCCGTACTTTCATATCAGCGACGAATGCAGACTCTTATCACCCGAGGGTGTGCACCTTATTATTTGTGTCCACGGATTAGACGGAAATGCAGCGGATCTTCGCCTTGTAAAAACTTATCTCGAGCTGGGCTTGCCGGGTGCGCATCTAGACTTTCTTATGGCTGAAAAAAATCAGGTATAATTGTTAACTTTCATAGATTGCTTCCTTAATTCATAAGCTATACTTTTCTTATCCTTATCACTAACAAACGAGCACAAGTTTTTAATGTTGGTCGTTTTTTTCTTCTGAAGATGCTGACTGTAAAATTTTAAAACGTTTTTGAAAACACACAACTAATAATACAGTGTGAATATCAATTCGCCGAAAATTTCACAGAAATCGAGAGTATGTTGAAGTGATTGATGGTAAACTTTTTTGAGGGAGGGTTTGTGGATTTTCGGTACTGATTCCGTGCAGTAGGGTGTAAGCGTTGTATCGATTGCTGGTTTATTAAAAATCAAAAATGTCTTTGACGAAGTACAAGTGATGACATTTTTTCAGGGTGACACTTTTTCGGATTTCGACACGATGACGGATCGTTTAGTAAAAGAAATTTTGCATCACATCGAAACATCGGGTCTGAACCCTACGAAAATCAGTTTCATCGGTCATTCTTTGGGAACCATCATTGTCCGCAACGCTTTGACGAGACCTACATTACGATCATTAATCCCAAGGCTACACACGTTTTTAAGTTTGAGTGGACCGCATCTCGGGACTTTGTATAATACCAGTGGACTAGTAAACGCCGGTTATTTCATCTTTTTAACATATCGTTCACCTGCTAAAGTAACTTGTTCTTTATTCTTTCCTTCCTTCAAGACAACCCGGGGAAAAAAGAAATGCCGTATCAGCATGGTGCATCAATGCTGCCACCACCTCGGCTATAACAGCCCCGAATCCATGCTGATACCGCTGATCAAGAATAAATATAACAACGATATGGCATTCGCTTGTTATGATATGCGTAACTAGTGGATCCAACGTGGGCAGGGATCAAGGCTTGGCTCGCGCAAACGGACGACTTTGCGACTACTGCGCATCTATGCGTCTCTTTCTTTCTCTTTCTCGATTACCATTCTAATCAAGAGCGGGAAAGTTTTACCAACATATGTCATGGTCGCCTTGGTCTTGTTGACGTTTTTGTGAACTGTCGAAACTAGTCAAAATAATCAAAATATCAAGCTGAACCAAGCAACATGTAGCACATTGAAGAGATGGTTTAGAAACTGCTCCGAAATATTGAAATAGTGAAAAAAAAGCAAAATCGTGGCCAATCATCGTTGCGTCTATAATTTTCCCGAATAAATTCTTAAGTAATGGGGAACGCTTCGAAGGTAAATGTGTTATTTCGATTCGCGTTTTCGGGACCATGACTGAATTATCAAAAATTTCCGACATCGGTAAACTTGTTGCTTTCTATTTCGCATGTTTTGACAATTGCCACTACTACGCGACTCTCGTCCACGCTGTCAACTTTCTCCCTCTTTCAAACGTGTGAGCAAAAAAAAGACACAGCTAGATGCACAGCAGCCTTTTGCACGAGCCGATTCTTCACTCTGCCTATATTGGATCCATCCACAGCAGCACAGCAACCAGTAGCTCAGCATAGCGAGTTATATATCCTTGTTATTTACATTTTTGCCGCTGATATAGCACGGCCATCCGTGTAGCGTTAGCATTGAAGTATATGTGCGACATTCATGAAATACAAGCACAGTGCTATCGGTCTACGAGAGGAAAAAGAATGCCGTATCGGCATAGCTCATCAATTCTGTTACCACCTCAGCTCGGACAGCCTCGAGTCCACCAGGGTCCACGCTGATGTAGTGGAACCACTGAAAGATGTGCTGTCAGATGTTGGCAAGGGTGGGGGGGGGGCGTGGAAAAGCATATAAAACCCGTGAACTGATAGAAATTCTGCTAGTTAGCGGTTTATTCTATCACAGAATAACTTTCAGTGATTCTATCATACTTATACAGCATAGTCACGCACTACATGGGTTACCAATGCTGCCTTCTTTTTCCATGCATGCTTTGGCAGCTATGAAATATCAGAGTTGCATGCCCATCCCAGTCAGGAAATTGCACCCATGAAATATCGAAATGCTACCTTGTCACACCCGGGTGCGTGCTTGGGTGCAGTTGAGGAGTACCAACGAGGTTTTGGCAATGCTTACACCCCTCGTTTGCACCTTTGCCGCTCCCGTCGCACGACCATAGCTATTTGTAGGAGTACTTATGAGTGCGCAACCGTCTTCTGCACCCAACGGATTACCGTCGAGTTACCTTGGGTGAGCTTATAGAAGCATATTATTTTTTACTACCGTAGGGCCATCAGGTGCAGCTGATGAGTTCTTTATAAGAACCTGATAAAGTTTATTTATTATTATGGAAAATATTTCGAAAAAAAAATTTTTTTGATTGAAGAAATAATACATATTTCGTAGAAGAATAATCAATGTCACTCAAAAATGCGAATGAACCTGTTAGCGAGCATATTGTGACCTAACCAGAAATTAAACCTACAGCCTTCCTATTACTAACCTACCCACCTAACCATTACTCTACTGAACGCGTCTGTCTTGAATGAAAATGAAAAGGCCAATTTCGAGAGGAGCTTTATATAGTTGCATATATTTTATGGACGTTATGTTACGTTATGAAACGTTTAGTGCATAAAGTTTTTTACATTTTAGATTTACATAAATTATAGAAATTTCGTTGTTGCAAGAAAATTACCCTGCCAGTACATTGTAAGAAATAATCCAATTTTTCCTTACATCTATACAGAAGTTTTTCTATACTTCCAGAAAATCCGATGTACCAATAGAAAATTTTGCATAAAAGTATATAATTTTTGCGTACACTCTGAATTTTCATACTTACATAAGTATATAAATATTTCCGTACTTCGTCAGGAAGTATGGAATTATGGAAATTTTCCTGTACTTTAAGAGAATCCTATGTATTTCTAAAAATTTTCATTAAAGTACATAATTTTTTCAATGCACTCTGAATTTCCATTCATGGGTATGTAAATATTTATGTACTTGAAGAAGGTTCTATGTGCGTGTAGAATATTTCCAGTGCACAACAAATTTTTTTAGCAAATGGTATTTTATACGAATGTATAGAAATTTTCCTGTACTTCCGGAAAATCCGATGTATCATTAGAAAATTTTCATAAAAGGACATCATTTTCCCGTACACTCTGAACTTCCATACATTGACTATTTTCTATGTGGTGCATGTGAAATTTTATGTTCGCAGGCATTTGAATAATTTCTATACACGTGTAGGATAATTATTTTCAATACGTGCATGGAAAAATTTTCAATATTGTTAACAGGTCATAATATACTATCAAAATTTTACTGTGTATGAGTGACTATCGTCAAAAGTTTATTAACTTCAAAACACTTTCTTCCAAACTTTATTGCAAAAAAGTGCTCTTGTTTTTAACTGGGAAAATAACTATTTAAATCGCCAAGTGTAATATTTAACAGCCACTGATACCATAAATGTTCATATATTCATAAACGTTGAAGCACTGAAATATATTTTTCGAACTCAGAGTGCGATTTGCGCAGTTATTTGTAAACTTTATTTTCTTGAAATTTTAGAGTTATAACGAAAAGTATTTGATAAAAATAATTTTCTGGAAAATCAATCAAATAAAATTTCTTTCTGCATAAAAAAACTCTTAATCTCAATTAAGTTTCGAAATTTTTTAGGTTGTCGTGCCGACAGTCGGGAAAGCTGGGAACAGAGCAATTTTGACATTTTATAAGTTTTTCACCCCTATTCATTTATTTAAACCAGCATTGGTCTTTATTTCAGCTGAAAATCGTTGTTCGAAAACTACGATTTTTGAAATCGAAATGCCATTCTCGTAGTTACTTGCGTGTGCTATTTTCTTGAAAGTCCATGATTTCGCCAAAAAGCATTCAATCATGATGTATTTTCTTCATGTTCAAAAAATAAGATTTAATGCAAAAAAAGAGAATTTTTTGGAAACAATTCATTGATGAAAATTCTCTGATTATCGTTAAAAAAAAATGTGTTTTGATATAGAAGGTTTAATACCACGTGAATTATGTTTTTTGTTTGTTTGTTTGTTTGCTTTTTTTGTTTTGTTTTTTTTTTGTTTATTGTGAATGTATTATTTCGAAATTTGGTTAAAATGCGATTGTGCAGGGTGATTGGAATCCCCGTTACATAAAAAAACATGTTCCTTTTTGAATTACAAGTCAAAAAAACCTTTGCTATTTATTACAAAACTCAAAACTAAAAAAGTTATTCAAGTTTAAAATTTATTTTTTTTTTATGTTGTCGGTAACTACATTGGCCCAACTTGATTTCACGCTCTGAGTCCATAAGATCTAACGCTATTATAGCTAAACGTTTCTTTCCGTGTACAAGCGATACAGAAAAAAAAATTAAATCGAATTCTATTATATAATATACACTGTGTGACCTATCATTAGAAAATGAAATTCAAAAGAAAAATAAGAGAAGTTGATATTTAATGTCTTATGCATTTAATTATCCTCTGCAATCACTTGGGTACAATATAAAAAAATTTTGTGAGAGAGAAAAGGCAGGTAGCCGTAATTCTGACTGGTTGCTGATTACAATTTAACATTTAACTGCTTTTTACTGCTAAAAAAAATAAGCTACTGCTGCAAAAAAAATTTGTTATGTCAAGTTGTATTGAAATAGCCCATCTTTTTGCTGTTACAGCAAATCCTTTTTTTTCCATGTTGATTATTCTGATCTTGCTGTAGAGTCGTGCGCACATGAATTGACTAGTAGCGGGCACGGTAGTACGCCCTGTATTATGCACCTAAGCTACTTCTTTTCCTCTTGCTGGAGAACATGGTAACGCAACCGTAGCACTCCTGGGTGCACTTATAAGATGTGCACCCCAAATTGTACACCCAAATCCATCTCTCAGCTCGATTTCTGTCTATGAGAGCGTAACCGTAGCACTCTTAGGTGCGCTACCGAGGTGCACTACGCGTTAAATACTACCAAGTCACTCCCTAATACACAATACCAGACCTACATGTGCACATGTGTTTTCGATTTTATGAGTATGGGTGCGTCCGCACCCAGGTGTAGACCCCTTTTCTTCCTGACTGGGATGTAAACGCGTTCATGATTCGCGTCAGATACAGCAGTTTTCTATTCTGCATCAGCATTACTTTCTTCCCCGTGTACCTTGCTAAAAGCTACATAAAAATTTCGCAACAAAAAAAAGACTTCTGAGAAGTATTTTGCCTATTCATCTCAACACTCAACATCATGCAAAATAGGGATCGTATACAATTTAGTGAAGATAAAGTCATTGTATAGCTATTAGTCTAGTTGAAAAAACACGAACGGCCAATCATTCGATTGTCCATTTGATTGTTATATAAATGAATGGGACTTAATAGTTCGACCAAATGTATTAACCCTAATTAGGCCAAATTAGCTGTACAAATCTATTTTCATTTAAGACTTTTTTGAATAATTTTCAAGTTTTCCAGCTTAAAAATTTTTGTCACAATTTTTGCTCCTGTATCGATTTAGCGTTAAAAAATTCTTTTCCATGCGAAGCCATGTGACCAAATCATTTGGCTTCCTTATCCATTATAATTTGACGCTCAATTCGTCCAGAAGTTTGGTCGATTATTTGGAAATCCATTCGTCAAATTATTTAGTCGATTCATTAAATCAGAATATGCATTTATTCATATAGACTGTCAAATATAACGGATAAATCACGTATCATTTAATTTTTTTCAGCTGGGAGACAATTTTTAGATAGAAATATTACATTTATTAAAGTGATTCGAAGGAATATTAACTATCCTGAGGGTCTTATACAGAAATATATTATGCAAAGGCTCCATAGAATTCAACATTTTTTAATATATATATTAGGGTGGTCGTTAAAATGGCTTTGGTGGAATTTTTACCGTGCCGCCCCCTAAATCGGTTCAAAAAATGTAAAAACATTACCTAGTATTTTTTAGATTTTTATTCCAATAGTAACCCGTACCTGTAGAGCCGTCGTTTTTCCCCATTGAATAACTTTGGTTTTCGAGTTCAATACAGTCTTTAGTTTTTTTTAAGCACCTCATACACTGAAAAAATAAGTTTGACATGATAAATAATAGTCGACGAATATAAGAAGCTACGAAAAAAATTTCAGACCTCTACGTGAATTCCTTGTATGATGTCTGTTACATACAAAACGAGAAAATTCAAAATAATGGATTTTCTCGTATAACATATGTTTCTCTGCAATCAGTTCATAGAATATTAGTTTTACGATTGATGATTGGTAGTTATCATTACAAACAAACTTTGTATGCAATATTAACGCATTTTCAGTGAACTTTCTAGCCACCCCCGTCTCAACTCCCCCTGCCCCCACTTAGAGGCCCCTTAATGAAATAATTCCAAAATCGGAATATTTCATATTAGGACAGTTTACATAGATTTCCATAGATTTACATAGGTAAATAGAAAAAAATAAAAACAATTCAAAAGAAAAGGGAACATCGTGCGCGTAAATACGAATGCTCGAAATTAAATCGAAAAACATAAAAAAACCCGTCGTAATACACATAGCAAATCTTAATAAATTAAATCAAATCCGCCCGCAAAATTCCTCCAGAGAACAAGGAAAAAAATACAAATAATAATAAAACAAAAAACCAAGGCCATTCCATTGCCACACCCCACGGCCCACTACAGCCTGGTAATATGTAGTTTCCATAGTTCCCATAGCGCTACAAGAAATAATCACATAACATCAAAACAGCAATAATGCCAGCCATCACACACCAGATAACAACCCCCTACGAAAAGCCGAAAGGGCGGTCCCGAAAATATCAATGCCACCCAAAAGATTCGCCGACGCACATAATCTATTCACGACACCCGATGTGCCCGCGGAGGTCCTAGAGGAGGGAATATCAAATGCACCACCAGGTCTATGCTTCAGAGATCTTTCAGGCACATAGAGATTAATCAATGAAAGCAGGTCCCGGTCATCTATAATCCCATTAACCACCCTATGAAGAAAGGCCAAATCCAAGTACCTCCGACGTTCGGTCAAGGAAGGCATGAAGGCAATAGACCGAAGGTCAGAGTAATCATGAGAGAAAAAGTCAACGGGATACCCTGAAATAGCAGCCCAATGACGCAAAAACCGATTCTGAATCTTCTCAAGACGATATCTATCAACGATCGATGATGGTGACAAGATAATAGAAGTATATTCCAAAATAGGGCGAACCAGGGTCACACAAAGGTTTCTGTAAGTGGAAAGTTTAGAAAAATGTAAGGAATTGCGATTAATAAAATCCAAGATATTCGTAGCCTTTCTAGATGTTTCCATAATGTGATCAGAAAAATGAAAAGATGAGGTAAAAAGAACTCCAAGATCCGTCACCTTAGTAACACGTCTAATAACTAAGTCATCAAAAGAGTAATGGAAAAGAATGGGAGAGGATTTGAGTGAAAAAGAGATAGTCTGTCATTTATCGATATTAAGAGGAAGATGATTAGAGAGAGACCACTCCATAATCCTATTCAAGTCAAATTGAAAACGGATAGCGTCATCGAGAGATTCAATTCGAGCGTAAAATTTTACGTCATCGGCATACATCAGAATATCGCAAAATTCGAGAACACTAGGCAGATCATTGATAAAAACACCAAAGAGCAAAGGGCCAAGATGCGATCCCTGAGGGACCTCTGAAGTAACCTGGTAACGCTCCGACTCCTTACCCCTAACTGATACATATTGACATCTGCCGGAAAGATAACTCCTAATCTAATCGAGAAAAGGGCCAAAAATCCCATATCGAGTGAGCTTATCCAATAATACACCATGATTAACCCTGTCAAACGCTTTACTGAAATCCGTGTAAACAACATCGACCTGGCCACCAATATAGAGAGAGGAAGCCAAGTAACTCTGAAACGACGCGAGGTTGGTGACGACCGATTTACCCGGAACAAAGTCATACTGTTGATTGATGATTATCTGTTTAAAGTAAGATTACAGGTATTTGTTGACCATTTTCTTGAAAAGCTTCGGTATCGACTCAGAATCGAAATCGGCCTATAGTTCGCGGCCCAAGACCTATCGCCCTTCTTGTGTATAGGAGTGACCCTGCGAAGCTTCCAGAAGTCAGGAAAATGACCGGTCGTAAGTGACAAATTAAATAAATAAGTTAGGGGCACCGTCAGAGCATACCTACATGTGCACAAAAACAAGTTAGAGATTCCATCGGGCCCTGGCCCCTTGTTAACGTCCAAACCCTCCAACACCGAGAAAACCTCGGAAGCACACAGGGAGAGAGTCGAAAAGTCAAAGCCAATAATTATGATTGGATTATGATTATTGCACTCCTCGTCTTCAACTCGGGTTACAACTTTTGCGCTTGTGCAACAAATTTTTCCATCATGCATTTATTTTTCAGTTTATCGACGTATGAACTGAAAATATTCAATGTCCTATTTCGAAATATTTTGTATTTGGAATTATTCAATAAGGAGCCTATAAATACGGGGGCTGAGGGGGGAGGTGGCTAGAAAGTTCACTGAAAGTGCGTTAATATTGCATACCAACTTTATTTGTAATGATAATTACCAATTATCAACCAGAAAACTAATATTCTATTAACTGATTGAAGAGAAAAATTTGTTGTACAAGAAAATTGATTATTTTGACCTATTTCTCGTTTTGTATGTAACAGGCAACATACAAGTAATTCACGTAGAGGTTAAAAATTTCTTTTTGTAGCTTCTTATATTCGTCGACTATCATTCACCACGTCAAACTTATTTTTTCAGTGCATGGGGTGCTTAAAAAAAATTAAGACCGTATTGAAGACAAAATGCCCTTTTTTTTTTAAAGGGGAAAAACGACGGCCTTACAGGCACGGGTTGATATTGGAATAAAAAACTATTATAAAAAAAATTAGGTAATGTTTTTTAATTATTTTGAACCGATTTACGGGTTGGCACGGTCAAAATTCCATCAAAGCCATTTTATCTACCACCCTAATATGTATATAACTTTTTCAGTATATGATATTCAGAAAAAGGTCGTCCTAGTTCCTTATATATTGTATAGATTGTAACACATTTTTGCCAAAGTATCGCAAACATGATTTGAGGATGGAATACAAAGTCGATCATAATGGAAATGGGAAAGTTATTATGCAAGCAATGATTTAATTAATCATTATGATAATCAGAGAATAGTTTCCTTAGCAAAGAACTTAGAACAAAACCGGAACAATTTTATATTATTTTTTGGTGAAATATTAATCTGGATTTGATCCAAAAATTATCCAATACGAAAAATTCACCTTAAAGTAGTTTCGATTGTATGAAATGTTCAACTTGATCATTTAATTATCGCCAGTCATTATTTACGTTACCAAAATTGGATTTTTTCAATGTAGAAAATGATATAGGTTTTGTTATGAATTGAGATACAACGATAGCAATGCAGGACCCTCGAGAAGACGACAGAAATATACAGGGTGTCCTAAATAAAATGTGTCAGCCGAAAACAATAGATTCCTTATGCAAATCTAGGAATTTTTTCCTCTCACCATTTATTAAAAAACTCAAAATTTAAAAAGTTATGAAGGCCAAAAATTGTAATAATAAATGCCCTCTATCGACAAGTGGGGGTTGAATTCATGGACCAAACTTTTCTTAAATTTTCTTCATATTTTTCTGAGTAAAAAAGTCTTTTGGCACTTTTTACAAGACTTTAAATAAAAAAAAATCGAGTGCAAAATCTAACAAATCTGATGAATTAAAATTTGTAACTCGAATAATTTTTTTGATTTAAAGTTTTATAAAAAGTGGCAAGGGACTTTTTTACTCAGAAAAATATTGAAAAAATTTGTGATTAGTTTGGTCCGTGAATTCGACCTTAACTGGTCGACAAAAGGCATTTATTATTACAATTTTTGGCCGTAATAAAATTTTCAATTTTGAAGTTTTCAAAAAATGGTAAAGGAATAAAAGTCTTAGATTGGTAAGAGGAATCTACAGTTTTCGGGTGTCATACTTTACCCGGACACCCTGTATAAATATTGGATTATCAAAAAAAAATGATGTTAAAGTAGTAAAAAATGTGTCACATATTATGCTTATGCAACCTTAATCCACTTTCAAGGTGTATGATTCACAGATCATAGTACACGAAAATACGATCGGATCAAAACTGGATCAAAACCGGACCAAAAATGGATCACTTAATGATCCGAACACTTTGCTAGGGTCATAGGATTGCACGCAAGGGTTTTGACAAAAAAAGAGCCAGACAAAAAAGAAAGATGAAACTAGTACTAAGGAACATGAGAGGAACATTCGACAGGTTAAGGGAGGTTGCTACCTTTTTGGGCCTAAAACCTATACTTTTTTCAAAAATTTTTCTTGGGGAAACTATTCAAGAAAAAAGTCTGAAATTTCGCATGATTTTTAATTAGTATTTATTTTATCCGTACGAATTTTTTTGAATGCGGGTATAAAAAAAGGAGAGAGGGAGGAGTAAATCAACGGCCGTTCGTCATCTCGGAGGTTTCCCGCTAGCGGAAGTGATTGAAGACGATATAATAAAGCAATCGTGACGAAATTTTGCACAAGTGTGTTATAGGATTGTATAACAAAAGTGAACTACAATCAAAAAAAATTCCAAAAAATTAAAAAAAATATGACTGTTTAAAAAAAATTTGATTTTTGAGTTTTTTTTGTTAACACATTGTTATGTAAAATGAAAAGTTGTTAATGTTTTTGATTCGTTCTACTTCACTTTTGTTATTCAACCCTAAAACACATTTGTGCAAAATTTCGTTACAATTGCTTTATCATAGCGTCTTCAATCACTTCCGGTAGCGTTTATTACGGGCAGTTATTGATCTTCTCCTCTTCCCCCCCCCCCTTTTTATACCCGCATTTAAAAAAATTTGTATAGATAAAATAATTACTCATAAAAAATCATGCGAAATTTCAGCCTTTTATCTTGAATAGGTTCCTTAAGACAAATTAAAAAAAAAAAAAAGTTTCAGGCCCAACAAAATAACAACCTCCCTTAAAGACAGACATACAGTTATTACAAATCATCGAACTAATATAGGTCGTAAATATGATTGGGATGATACAAGGATTTTACATAGAGAAAAAAGCAGTTATAAAAGCAAATTGGCGGAAATGATATTTATTCAGACAACGAGTGACACTCTCAATGTACATACAAATACTGAAAATTTCTATGTAAATTATGATAGATTATTTAATACGGTGTTCAGATCTTGGAGATGGCATTTCACTGCATGGCTTGATTATCTGAACATGGATTGACTTACACCAGGCCTGTACAACTCAGCCGCCCGCAAGTGGGTCCGTGGGTTACTGCGGGCCCGAGCGGGCTCTGTAGGTAGAGTGGGGATGTGTGAATTGAGAAATAGGAAGAAAGCCAGGAGTAAACAAGGAAATTGCCTGTAGTCGAGATGACCTTTTCTTTTCATTTATAAAGAGCGTGACGAGCTTATCAGCTACATTTATTTTTGATCATTCTTCGCAGTCAAAAACTGCATTGTTAGTTTGAGAGTCCGTAACCGCCCGTGGCGGGCTCGGAGTCCGTATGGGCCGAGTTGTGCAGGCCTGACTTACACATTTCTATTTCTTGCTACTTCTCTCTGTTTATAATTTTGTTCTTTAGTTGAGTATTGGCTCGTGTAAAGAGAGTATATGCACAACTTTATCTGATTTTTCATTTTAATAGCTATACAGTAAAATTATTTTGATATTCGACAGCCAAGAGAAGTTAGTTCTATCACCTGATGGTTTCGTAGCATTTTACAAAGTTAGAAGTTTGTTTTTTTTTTACCTGAATTTTTATAATTTTATTTCGTATGATTTTGTACACATCTTTGGAATTTGAATTATGGATTTCCAATAGGTTCTGAATGACTTCATTGGCTTTTTCGTTTTTTTGACGAAATAGATTCTAAGAATGGATGTTAATTATGAAATATGTAATTTTTACTGTTACCTTGACATTTCTTGGATAGTGTTGAAGGACATGCCTTTATAATGTGTGATTTTTATTTCTCATGAATATTTTCGGTTTTTTCTAGATGAAAGTTGATTCGAAAATTTCATTTTCCCAACGCCGTGGAGAAAATGCGATTTTCTCAATGGTCCGAATCATCGAAACTCGCATTTCCTCCACGTTGTTGGGAAAAATATAGTCTTCAACTTGTGCAAAAAAACATTTTTAACGAATATGATTGCAAAACTTGCCTTCGGCTCGTCTTGCAAACTGCATATTTGCTAAAAAAGCTCAATTTGCACTCGTTGAGAAATATACTATTTACTCATTTTGTAATGTGATTGTACTTAATATAGATTGCTAATGAGAGTTGTGAATGACAGCTGAAAAATGAAAAATCACACATTTTGAATTACAATAGTTCTATGTGTTTTATTTCTCTTTTTTGGCTTCGAGGATCAGTAAAAATTTTCTTTCGGAAAAAAACATGCAATAAGACCGCTGGCAGTTCATAAAATTTTTTATAGTTATATTCGATTGAAAACGAGGAGCTATGATTTAAAATAAGCATCACGAAAACAGCTTTGTTTCATAGTTCACATTACATCTATGTTTCACATTACAAGAAAAAGAAAAAAAAATCTTCACTTTTATCACCAACTAGTATATTGTGTGCCTCTCGGAGGTACTTTGCTGTCATAGCACGTTCGCAAAACGAGGAAATCGTGCCCGAGGCCTGCAAAAAGTACAAATATAGCAAAAATACGTCAGAGAGGTGCACATGATGTTTTACATGCCTTATAATGTCACTCTTTTTCCGTCCCCGGACAGATAAATTGGTTTTTCGGTCCTAAGACGGAAAAGTGTCATAAAGAGGCATGTAGATAATGTTCTGTTATATTTTAACACAACAAAAACAATGTTTTAATAACTGTTTTTACCTGACGAATTGGAATCAAAA
This sequence comes from Platygaster orseoliae, assembly GCA_030522825.1. NCBI lineage: Eukaryota > Metazoa > Arthropoda > Insecta > Hymenoptera > Platygastridae > Platygaster > Platygaster orseoliae. The sequence continues at coordinate 14,588 of JAPYZL010040671.1, forward strand.
AGCCTGTTATTAAGATCGAGTTAATTTAACAGTTGCGTGTGTTTTTGCAATTTTCAGTTGTAAATGATTTTGCATGAACAGTGAAAAGTAACAATTTTTTGTTGCTCGATTGTCTTATATTGAATGAATGAATAACGATAAGACGAGTAATAAGTAAATCTTTGATATTTTGCAGGAATGTGGTTCATGCAGAAATGGAAAAAATCGGGCTCCCTGCTACAATTGGCAATGAAAGATAAATCAGACGTGCGGAAATCATTCATGTATCAGTTGAGCCAAAAAAGTAACTTGCACAAGTTTAAACACGTTCTTCTTTGCGGGAGCGCGCAAGATCGCTACGTTCCACTTCATTCAGCACGAATTGAGTTTTGCAAAGCCGCCCTTAGGGATCCAACCGAACAAGGTCTTTAGTGCTATTTTATATCTCTTTTCGAAATTTCCTTTTTTAATTTGAGCATGTTCGAAAGTACATAGCGTAACAAGATGAGCGAAGAAAAATTAGTACCCTAAAAATGCAAGCGCTACAAGCCTATTTTTTTTATACTCTGCGCAGCAACACATTAGACCCTGATGATCCTGAGAAGTCTAGGAAGAGTTTGTCTAAGGCGTCCAAAAGGCGATCAAAGTATATATGAGCGAAAGTTAACATGTAGCATTCAATGAAGACTATAATCTATTATAACCATTATATGTATAGCTATCCTGGCAATCCTCGGACACCGATATATCGGTGTGTAATCGGTGTATCATCGGTGTGTAATCGGTGTCGGGTTTTTTTTTGCTCCTGAATTAATTTTGATGCTGTTTGTCCACAAAATTCGATAGAATCGATTTATTTAATAACTATTCTACTTGAATTTCCGCACAATTGTGGTAAATTACGAAATTCACGATTTTTCAAAGACGCTATTTATGTTTAGCAAAGTGTCGGTCACAGTAAGTTGACTTGACGGATAACAGCTATGGGTAACAGTCTGTAAAGACCGCTACTTTATTTATATCTTAAATTTACAAGGATTTATTTAACTTAACATTTTTATCTAAATTTCCGTTTATCACAAATGACAGTAAATCATATTTGAGAATGAAAAAAATTATAAAAATTTCGAATATAAAGAATAATTTGAATATCGCCGTCGGTAAGGTGAAATTCAGCAACGGCGCGATAGTGGTTTCGTCAACATGCATTCCAAAATATTCGTCAATATTCGTTTTTGCATATTTCTACGTATTTCCAACGATTTGATAATATTTTCCATGGAGTTAATCAGAATATTGTGAATAATTCAATTAATTTCTTTGACAAAACAGTATCAAAGTTAATTCAGGAGCAAAAAAAAATCCGACACCGATTACACACCGATATATCGGTGTCCGAAGATTGCCAGGGTATTGTCACGGGAAACATTGCCTACGAATATATCTTTAAGTGATGAAACATACTTTTATAGTTTTTTGAATACGAAAGTTTACTTCAATTAGAAATCTCTTTTTACAATAGTGGTGTATACAGTTTTTTCAAAAATCGATTAAAATTAAGTGTGCAACAAATGTTTGAGCAAATTTTCGAGTAAGAGTATACATGAATATTTCGAAAATCGTAAAACGTCCAAATGGCGACTACAGCGATCGCCTCAAGACTGTAACAGAAGCATGAAAAAGTATTCATCATTAATCGAGCAGGTTTATGTGTGTAGAAAATCTGTCTATCTGAACTGATTACCTTATAATTTCTGTACTTCATCAACTTCAAAGAACAACAGTTTGTATTCTACATATGGGACATCCCACAACAGATTTACCGCTGAAATTTTATTTTCATCCAAAATACTTTCTGGAGTTCCTTATACCAGAAAATATACACATTTTTTTTTTTTTTTCGAAACAAAAAATTTTTTTCTTCGAGTTATGTTTTTTTCGAATTTGAAATTCTGAAAAAACAAGCGAATTTCGATCACCGATCATCAAAAAACTACTCGTCTGAGAAAAAAAATTTATGATTATAAAAGTTCGTTCATCGTGCAAGCTTTCCATATAAACATCAATAAAAAAAAAAGTTCTGACTTGAACTTTTGAATTCGCAAATGTTATAAACAAATAAGATTTTTACCCCAGATAGCAAAATGTAGGCCATATTGGAGCAATAAACGCTGCATTACTTGCAGAAGAATGATCGCATTATAGATGCAAGCTGCACCGGTAGAAAAG